>JAUPMG010094929.1:0-26314 GCA_031762675.1 Pachysandra terminalis
ATAGATTAGTATTTGATTGAAATCCGATATTGGATTGATTTAAGGATAAATAAATCAAAATCAAAATCAAAATTTTTAAAGTTGTATGAATTCTAATTGGATATGATCAAATTCGATTTTAGTGAGATGAATATTCAAATCCATATTCGACCCATCAAATTTTAAGGACTAACCATATTTGATATTTTCGAGTCGGATTCGGATATATATTTGGCCCATTGCAGTCCTAGTCGATAAAATATGATTCGACCCGGAACTAATACATCATTCGGGTCTATTGACTTGGATTTATGGACCAGAAAATGCCCCATCTTCCAAGGTTGTATTTGCCACAGTTTAATTAAGTGCTTAAGTGAATTTTACCTTATTTAAAGCACTTTTTTTAATTGTGTTTGGTAACAAAGAACAAGTTCCTACCCAAGGTTATATTTTTCACTGTTTAATTAATTGCTTATTTGCATTTTTAGCTTATTTAAAGCACTTTTTTAAGTGTGTTTGGTAACAATGAATAAGTTCCCTCCCGTAAGCAAGCATGTTGCAACACGAAGGCTATAGATGATGATAGCTCATAAGGAGAAGTTCACTTACCATTTATGGTCGAAGTTGGTTTCTAAGGCTTTGTTCGTCCTAGCTTGTGATAATTGACTCAATGGGAGCACTTATCCACATCAGCAATAAGTTACTTGAAAAAATAACATTTGGTAATACATTTACTTAAGTGCTTATACAAGTTTAGGGATAAAATAGGTATTATAAAAATATTACTAAAGTTTGGAAATAGCTTATTGTACAAGTGATAAGAGAAGCTGCTCTCAGCAGCTTCTCCTTATGGGTAACCTTCTGCTAGTGCTCATGGATAATTATGCACTTACCCATTAGGTGTTACCAAACACACTTTTGATTCTAAAAAGTGCTTTAATAAGCTATACGCTCAAATAAACACTTAAATAAGTCAGATCAAACGTAGCCTAAATATTAGTGAAACTTTGAAAATAACACTTTTAAAACTCAAAACACATTATTAAACCTTTTGAAAATGACATTTTTACCTTCAAATTTTAAGATGGTTTCTATCAATTTGTCTTGATACAATATTTAATGATACTATTTATCAAACATCATTTTTTTTAAAACAAGCAATTTATTGCTGATGTGGATGAGTGTAGAGTTGTCAATGGATCGGATCATGATCCGAATTCAAGCCGAAAGAAACGGATTTAATAAGGGATTTTCAATATCCAATGAGTGTAGAGTTGTCAATGGATCGGATCATGATCCGAGTTCAAGCCGAAAGAAACGGATTTAATAAGGGATTTTCAATATCCAATTCAATCTAACTTTAATTAGATTAAATTCGGATATAGGCTGATTTGTTTCGAATATAGTCCAAGCAGATACTATTTATGTGTATATAGAAATATATTATATATAGAAATCAGTCATAATATATATATATATATATATATATATATATATGAATTATATTTTTTTTCTTCTGATTTCTTAGAGCTACAAAATAGGTTTACAAAAAATCTAATAATTATTTGAATTCGATATAAAACTTGTTGGATTTTAGAGATGGGTCGATCCGACCCGTTTGAGCCCCCACTTAATGGGATGTTTGATGTGCTTAATTTCTATCTATTTAAATCACATTTTTAAGTTTTCTTTTTTATGTTTTTATATCTCATTTTAATTAGAATAAAGTGCCAATTACCCCATTTTGTGTATTTCTTGTAGGAAGCATCAAATTAGAATAAACAAAGCAAATTAGAAGCAAAGAGGAGAAATTGTGGAAGCACTTGCAGTGAAAGTCATTTTTTTGTGTCCCTTAGTTTTACTTCGACTTTGCCAAGTGGAAAAATCATTTTTAGAGGGCCAAAGCTTCCAAACGTCCCTAGCTTGATTGGCGTTTAAATTTAGAAGATGAAGGCTCCACAAGAAAGAAGGTTTCTATTTTGAGTATAGGAAAGTTACTTTTCACAATTTCATTGAATAGATCTCGGTATTCTAGCCATAACTCATTCATGAAAAGCCTGATTAAGGTGATTTTGGTGGCCTTGGAAATCTAAGAAGAATATCTACAACTTTCGTGAAGACATAGAAATCCAAATCACCATTTTTGGAGGCCCAATTAGTGCTACAAGAGGGAACTCATGAAATCTCAAGATTTGAGAAAATGAAGGAAAAGTTACCTATTTTTGAAGAGTTTTTAATATTCAAAAGAAAGGCAACGATTGATTGCTAAAAAAGAGGACCTGAAAAAGCATCTAGAGAGACTTTTCTCTTGGGGAAAGAAAGGGGAGAATGAGACTTTTGAAGAAGGAACACTTGAACAGGACTTTAGAGAGAGAATGGTCGGACCAGAAAGAGGAAGGAGGACGATTGGAGGAATAGGACGATCGGAAGAAGAAGAGCAAATTTCAGATTTTTCTTCTCTTCTTAATTTTCTACTTTATATTTAAATCTGATAATTCTTTTTGATATTGATGTTCTTGAAGAAGACAATGGATATTTTTGATTTTATGATGAACTAATTTTATTTGCTAAGGCTTTGATGTAGTCTATCCATGAAGTATTAAATCTTTTTATTATTGCTATTGAATTTCTAATCCAAATTTTAGTATTTTATCATTGTTCTTAATCCATTTGAATGCTTGATCACCTTTTAAATGTCTTGTTAATTGTATTGAGATCGAGAGATCGAGAGGTGATATACAATATTAGTTTCTTATAATAAAGTTCTATTCTCTACATGTTAATAGAGGTATTGGTATGGTTTATGTACCTTTGCATAGAAAATCCATAGAACTTAATGTGCTTGCATGCTTTTAAATTCACATAGAGATATAGTGGGTTATCGCGTGGGGGTAAGTTTATTGGTGCTCGAGAGAGACCTTCGGATAGATTAAGGATTTTGCTTTCAAATTGGATTGTAATTTTCAGTAACATGATTATTTAGAATTTAATTCGGATTGGCTATAATGAAGTCAAATGCCTTAGTGTTTTAATCAACTGATTAAATTTGTTATTTTATTTTCTTAGTCTTTAATTTTAATTGTTGGTTAAGTTTTCAAATACCCATCTCACTAGTCGATTGTCCAAATAGAATTTAGGGTAGTAATTTCGGTATTTAGTAACTAAAAATTCCATGTGGGTTCGATACTATTTCATCACGTTATTACTTGCTACGATTTCGTATACTTGCAAAAACGCACATCAACGTCCATATTTGATTAGAAGTGTGGATGTGGATAACTCTCTCCTAATGAGATTGGAGATAGAGTCCTAGATGGAGTTGAGTTTAGTCTTCTATAAGTAGAAGACTCCTATTCCCTACCCAAAGTTACTATTCACGTTTTTGGGATTCCACCAATAGAGAACTCTCTCCTCTCTTCATCTTTTCTTCCTATAGAGATCTGGATTTCCTATCGGGGTTCCATAAAAAGTCCTAGGTAGATTGAGTGTGGATTTATTGTATGTGGTTGTAGTAATCACATATTCCGAAGTTGAACGCCATTCGGTTCGATAGAGAACTTTCGCTGCAGATTCCGGTTCGTGTGCATCGAGGTACGTGATTTGGATTGAGTGTGGATTCATTGTATGTAGTTCTAGTAACCACATATTCAGACATGGAACGTTATCTGGTTCGATAGAGAGCTTTTGCTGCAGATTCGAGTTTATGTGCATCAAGGTACTTGATCCAGATCGTTTACAAACTAATCGGATTTGATAAGAGATTTATGATCCCATAAAACATAATCCGACAAATTTGGATTATATTGGTGATCAGGTGGTCTAATTAATCCCACTAAACACGTGGCACTATCTAGAACGCGCGCTTATACGTTTAATGGGTATAACCGCATACATTGAATCATTCAATAAAGCTGTTACTTGCTACACAGCCGTTTTTCATGTGCCAGCTGTCAACAATAGCTGCATGTTGATTAGACCGTTTGGTAAAAATGTTATATTTGAAACAGCTCAGAGATATCTGACCGTCCTTATCACCAAAAAGGAAAGCTTCTTGGAGAAGCAACCTTTTTTAAAATACAACTTATGAGGGAACGCCACGTGTCCAAAACCTAACAAACACTAGCTAACTACCCTTGGAATATCCAAAGAGATAAGGATTTACATTCCTCATTAATCAGGATGATTGCCCTTGAAATAATCAAAGGATTATGGATTTCTCAATTCCTTTTAAAAGACATTATCCCTCTCGAAGGACAAATACAGAGGTATACTATCCCTAAGGAACTCCTCAAACATATGAAACTTCAAATAAAACTTCGAAGTAACATCTATTCATTCTCAAGAAGTGGCTTCGAGTGATTTTATTACTTTACCTTCATGTTTCAAAGGTAATACCCTTAAAGAGAGATCTTCGAGAGAACCTTTTATGCCTTCTAACTCAGAAGTCGCCCTTGGATTATATCCATAGACTTCGAAGGACCATTTATTCTATTTATGTCTTGAAAGGACTGTAGACACCCCAATTTGCACAAAAAAAAAAAACTTACTTTTTGATCTTTGCAGCTTCTGGAGGCTTGAGCTTAGCACCTTTTATTGTTTGAACCCAATTTCAATCCCAAATCCATTTGAACCTAAATTCTCACTGAAAACCCAAAATTCATGAAATTACCAAAATACCCTTAGTGGATCCCATGTGCTTCTTCGTTCCCCAAATTCCATTTCTGGTTGTATAGGTGAATTCTAGGTAGAAAATGTGTTCTAACGAGTATACAATCATCTAGTTTTGAGATCATAGAAGAAATTTACCGTTTTACTCCTAATATCGTTTCAGGTCAAATTTATGACTTTTTGGACTTCAAAAAATTATTTCGATTCCGGATTTGACCTTTTCATGTAGAACTTATCAAGTGGCTGTAATCTGGTCAAAATTAGATTGATAATATGAGGGGTATCTTTTAATCCTAATTAGGTGAGATTTCAAATGATTAAAGTGAGAAATTAGATAAATAAAAAATATAAAAATAAAAGGTGGTTAAATTAAGATTTAAATTAAATTAGGATTATAATTAAACTAGGATTAAAATTGGATTAGACTTAGATTAGAATTAGGCTGTTTATGATAGATTTTAAAGAATAAAATGGAGCGGGGGAATTTGTGATATTAAAGGAAAAGAGGGGGGTGTGAAATGAAATTAAGAAGAATAGTCTTCTTCTTCCTCACGACTGTTTTGTGTCTTCACGGAAGAGAGAGAAAGTATTTTTTGAGGAGAAAATCAAGTGATACGGAGATAAGGCAAATAAAAAAAAAAGGGATGAAGATGAAGAAGAAAAGAGAGAGAAGAAATTGAAGATAAGGATTAGGATAAAGAAAGGAAGAGTTAGAGATGGAGAAGGAGAGGTTGCCAACGCCGACCCTCCATTTCTATAAAAAGGGGGCGAACCAGAAGGAAAAAAAAATTTGGGAAGAAATACTGCAAAACTAGCATCTGTTCGTTTCATTCGTAGCGTTTGAACCAGCGTCTGAACCAGCCTCCTCTTGTGCCCTGTTCATCCGGCCAAATCCAAGCGCCTAGGATCTCCTGTTTAACCCAACCCCAAGCCGAATCCAAACCTGATCTGCAGCAACCACTTATACCCAGAAACCCAACCCACCTGAAAACACATCTTCATCCTCCATTACCCACCTCTATTCGAACCCAACAGAACCGTCAAGACCAGCTGCTGCGGCCATTGCCGCAACAGCTATGACCTCCTCCATTCACTCTGATCTCTAACCTCCATTAACACCGACCACTTCAAACCCCCATTAATACACTTGAACGCTGCAAACCCCAATCAAGCTACCACAACGTCTTCAACTTAGCAGGAGCACACTCTTCCCCCCTTCTCCTTCCTCTATTTCATCTTCTTCCTCTATACAGAATAACCAAAAACCCCCCAAAATCAAAACCAGACAAAATTTGACCCTAAGGTCCTGTTTGGCAGCAATAAAAAAAAGCCTAATCTTCACCTTTTGCCGCCACCTATCAAGCCAAGCCAAGCATAAAGAAACAACAATCAAAATAAAGATTCGAGGCTGCTAAATCTCTTTACAGGTAAGAACAGATCATTCAAATTTATTCATTTATTTATTTTTATATTGTGAAGGGAATTCTGGAATTTTCAATCATATGGATTATTTGAATGAGATGAATCATGCTTATTATTTATTTATTGTTTTTGTGCTTAATTTGAAGCATTGGGAATATTTGGATTTCTGGAATTTTATAATTTTAGGTTATTGGGTTCCCTTGGTTAGTAGATGTTCGTATTGATTAGATAATTAGGATTTTTCTTTAGGTTTTTAAGACTTTCTTATTTTTCTAGGTTCTTTTTATCACTTTAGGATTGTGTTAATTGGCCAAATAGAATTAGACCAGGTAACCGGTTAAACCGGAAGAGAGGGTGTGCCTAACACCTTCCCGCTCTCTTAACTAAACCTCCCTACCCAATCTGGTTAGGCCTTGCTTAAAAGATTATTTTTGGGTCTATTTTAAGATAAAAGACAAACCCATGGGTGACCATTCACACCCGAACTCAATGAGTGGTGGCGACTCCAATTTACCCCATCTACCTAGGGTTCACCCGACCCGAAGTAGTTCACAAGGACCACGACGGGGGTATGCTTCCTCCGGCTAAGGTGAATTCGAAGGCCAACCACCTCCAGATGGTGAATTCGAAAACCAACCGCCTCCAGATGGTGAATTCGAATGAGGTATATTTTCTCTTACAAAAGTGAACTCGAGGGCTAACCACCTCAAGATGGTCAAATCGTCAAAGGTTAGTCACCCTAAAAAAGACTAAGACTTTGTCCCCTTCAAAGGACAAAGATATGGGTTACCACCATCGAATGCACTCTTAAATGCATTCAAACTACAAAGAGTTCGAAGTCAGTCTTATTCATCCTTAGGAATTGACTTCGAATAATATTTTGGATAAAATACTTTGACTTCTAAAGCAGATCCGTAGTCGGAAAGAGCTTCAGAAGTCGAATTTACTCCATCTCCAGAAGTATTTCCTGAAGATCGTTTTCTACATACTTTGAGAGACTTTCTCCCACTTTACTTTAAAGGAGTTTGCAAGGGAACATATTTACTTTTGATTTCATTAAAGTTGAGGGTACTCGAATTGGATGTTGGAGCTATAAACCTTGAAGGATTCAAAGATAAGCTCCTCTTACAGGGACTATTGGTCATGAAAATGAGTTTCCTGCTGAGAAACTCAATTTCAAGTTCTTTATATAGGTAACTCGAGAATATACTGGTCACCTTGTAAATATAGAGTTATTTTGGCTTCCTTCGAAGAAATATAGACAGCCGCCAAAGGGAGTTCCCTTGAGATATACGAAGTCCATAAATGTATTTATGGCATTTAAGTAACTCATTTACCTTAAAGTTGATTGAGATAGATTCCTCAGAATAAACAACACGTGATAAAACCTCAGCTACTTATAATATCTGTTTTCTAACTTATCTAAATGGGGTTTTGTCTTATCTGGAATGACGACAAGAATGGAAATGTTGATTTTAGATTTGTATACATGCAACATGTGTCATTCAATCCGTATTCTTCTAGATCTAAAGCAACCTATCACAGAGAAAGTTTTGAAGTTTGAATGGCTCATCATACTTTCTGGAAATAACTTAGGCATGTTGAAATACACGTGGCATTTAGGATATGCTTTAATACATGCGGATATTTTAAAGCACCTCTGTGGACACTTGACTGATTGACATTTTTCCTAATTTGAGAGGCTAAATTCTTTATAAATAGCAGAACGTATCCTCCATTAAAGGCAATCTGAAGAATCTGGAGAATCTATGAAAATCTAAAAATTTAAGAGGTAGAGGACAACAGTGAGTAAAGGCATTGAAAGAGAAAGGGGATAGTCAGTCATTTAGATGTGTATTTCTCAATACATGTTATAGACTCCGAGTCATTCGAACTCTGAGGTTTTCTTGCTCTGAGATATGCATTCTAACTAACTTATCAGTTATTTCAATGTCCTCCCCCTTGTCTCTTCTCTTTGTCTTATTCAAATGTCATATTTGAGAATGAACTCTCTTGATAGAACAGTTGCGCGACGATTTAGGCTATCGTGAGACAGACTCTCTATACCTATTTTTCTGGAAGGGTGGTTGTATTGGTTCATTTATATTATATGTTAAAAGTATTTTATAATATATTGTCCATTACAAAACTCGCATCACCATTTGGCGACTTCACTGGAGAGCTTGTAGTCGTTCCTTTCAAATTATATTTGTTTACTGTTGTTTTTGCATTATATCTTGTCCATGGATATCCACTTCAAACACTACTCCTTTTGTGGAAGAAATTCCAGAACATAATCCTCTTCAGGAACCTGTTCCCCCTGAAGACTCTAGTATGATAGCTAGGTCTATCAAGGCGGCTATCCAAATCCTACAGACTCAGTTGGATGCTCTTTCTGACAAGTCTGGTCCTAATTCTCCACCAAAACCCATCCCAAAGACCTCCTACAGAAAACCCTCCTTTATATACATCCATGCCTTCATTTGCTCCCAAAACTGACTTTGTTACTATTGCTGATGTGTAAGCTCTTCTTCAAAAATCCTAGTCAAAGAACGCAGACTGGATTGGGAGTGATTTCTGTCCTCCGTACCTGGAGGCACTCCTCAGCAAACCATATCCCAAGGACTACGAGGCTCCTGTCTTTCTCCAGTTTTCAAGGCAAAATGGGAACTTCAGGGAGCATGTGACTCACTTCATTGAAGCTCTGGGGGCTTATGCTAGTTACAAGGAGCTCCGTCTACGTGAGTTTTCAAAGTCACTCTTTGAGCGGACATATACATGGTACGAAAGGTTGGAACCTGGTTCAGTTCACACTTAAGAAGACATGGTTGCTGTATTTCATCACAAGTTCTTCATAACGGAGGAGAAGGTCACTATCATTGATTTTAGCCATGAAAGACAAAGGCCAGATGAAGATCTTGTGGATTATGTTAAGCGTTTCAGAGATCTTGTGATCACCTGCACTGAAGTGGCTTCTGAGAAGAAGTTTGTCAGGATCTACATTAATGGCACGCTCCTTCTTTATCGTATACACTTGGAGAATCATGAGATCAAAAGCTTCACCAAGCTGTTTGAGTATACCAAGAGGACGAATGCTTCCAATCTTGCTCCTGAGAAGAAATGAGAGAGGAAGCACACTCTCGTTGTCATTACGAAGGAGGAAGAGCCCATTCTAAAGAAAAGAGGCAGGCCTAGCAGCAGCAACAACAACAATACCAATAGTCGAGAGAAGTGTGCATCACCTCCCGAGGTATCCTATTCTCTTGCTCAGCTTGATGCCTTATTGCAGGAATGGATAAAAAATGATCGTGTCTCGCTACCACCTGTTGAACGAGAGCCCTCAGAGACAAACAAGAAGTTCCTGCTTTATTGCAAGTTCCACCTCAATACACGGTACTCTACTTTTGATTGTTGGGCCTTGAGGAAGCTATTTCATGTTAGGTTGGCTGCTGGAGACATCGATATCCCAGAAGCGAAGGTACATATTGATCCCCTTCCTCAGCATCAAGGAAAAGGAAAGGAAGCCATGCGTATGCTTTCCACACATGTCAGATGTAAGTTGGACCCTCAATCAAGTGAAGCTGTGCGTACCACCACCAAATTTCAGATGTTTTTTGAAGATATGCATGTCAGTCCGAAGATGATGAATGAGGCCACCCGAGCGTTGCTAGCTATCATTGAGAAGCATCACTACAAGTGCTACAGTCAGGAAGCCTTTGTGTATTACCCCCATTGACTCAGCAAGACTGCTATCACCTTCACGGAGGAAAATATGATGGCTTCTTCAGAGGACCATAACAAGCCACTCTACTTAAATGCTACTTTGTAGGATGTAGATGTTCGAAGGGCACTTGTTGACAATGGTTCTGCTGTCAATCTCATCATTCTCAAAATTCTAGAAGCAATTGGAGTCTCAAAGGAATGCATCGTCCCTAACCAAATCCGGATTCGATACCCAGTGGCAGCAGACAATGGGGTACGTTACAAACAACATCTAGGTAGGACCTTTCAAACTTCCTGCTTTATGTCATGTCATTGATAACAGAGCAGCATTCCATGTGTTGTTGGGAAGACCGTGGATACACCAAGCAAGGGCGGTCCCCTCCTCATACCATCAGCGTTTGAAGGGTATTTGGAATGGAAAGGTTGTCCGAGTTGTAGCAGAGCCATTTCCCTTTGATGAGTTAGAAATCCACTTTGCAGAAGCAGCACACTATGACAGATTCACCCCGGAGGGGGAATGCTGTGTGGCCAAGCCGTAAGGAACTCTCTTGCCTTTGTGGGCCACACTTGAACCCACTGATCCTTCAGTACCATCATCTTCCGAAGACCGACGGCCTTCGAACGTCCGATGTGTGAGAATGGATCTTCCTGATGGAAGATCTGTTTAGAGATTGTGATAACAACATGTGGCTTCATTCACTGACATCATGCAGTGTCTCCCTAGTGATGAATTGCCGGTAGCTCCCGAATCCAAATTTGAAGAGGCCCCAGAGCACCTACAGGATGGTGTTCAAGCTGTTCAAGAAGAATTGTGTATAGTTGGCCTTGGGGAAGATCCAAGTGTCAACAAGCCTGTACAAATCTCCTCCCATCTCAATCCAGAG
This sequence comes from Pachysandra terminalis, assembly GCA_031762675.1. NCBI lineage: Eukaryota > Viridiplantae > Streptophyta > Magnoliopsida > Buxales > Buxaceae > Pachysandra > Pachysandra terminalis. The sequence goes on from JAUPMG010094929.1 coordinate 10,677, forward strand.
TAGAAGAAGGCCTTCGTAGCATTGTTCACCTAGTACAAAAACATTTTTGCATGGAGCTATGAAGAGATGCCCGGTATTGATCCCAGGCTTGTAACTCACAGATTACATTTTTCCCCTGAAGTGCATCCCATTAAGCAAGCTGCAAGGACCTTCAGGCCTGATATCGAGTTATAGATCAAAGCTGAGATCGAGAAGCTGTTGAAAGCGAGCTTTATCAAGCCCATCCAACATCTTGCCTGGTTGTCTAATGTTGTCCCTGTAAAAAAGAAGAATGGACAAATTAGATATTGCGTAGACTTTAAAGATTTAAATAAAGCTTGTCCCAATGATGATTTCCCTTTGCCTAAGATGGACATACTTGTTGATGTTGCTGCAGGGAATGAAATGTTTGCATTCATTGATGGTTTTGCAGGTTATAACCAAATCCATATGGACACAAGGGATGCTGAAAAAACTGCTTTCAGAACCCATTTATGCAACTTCTACTATACAGTCAGTCATGCCTTTTGGTCTAAAAAATGCTGGTGCTACTTACTAAAGGGCCATGAATGCTATTTTCTATGTCATGCTTTATGGAAAAGTTGAGAATTATGTTGATGATTTGGTTATTAAATCAGCAAAGTGGGAAGACCATCTTGCTATACTGGAAAAGGTATTCCAAAGATGCCGGATGTATAAACTTAAGATGAATCCTGCGAAGTGTGTCTTCGGGGTTTCATCTAGCAAGTTCATTAGGTTTATAGTCCATAGGTATGGTATTGATCTTGACCCTATGAAGGCTAGGGCAGTAATTGAATTAGCTTCTCCTCGAACTCAGAAGGAGCTAAAATCGGTTCTTAGACGAATCTTCTACATCCAGAGGTTCATTCCCAGACTTTCAGCGTACCTCACCCCACTTCTGCCTTTATTGAAGAAGAATGCTCCTTTCGCATGAAAGGAGGAGCATCAGCAAGCCTTGGAAGCAATTAAGCAAGTGCTTGCCCATCCCTACAGGATACACCATGATTGTAATAACCTGAATAAATTGTAAAAATAATAATGGATAACCTTAGGGTAGGATGGTAATTTGTTTAGATTTATGAGTTAAATTCACTTAGTAAATCTTGTTTAGATCATTTAACATTCATAATCACACTGAGACACACTAGAAATCTTAGATCATTAACAGATTAATTTAGACTGTTAAACTTAGGGGTAGTGTTAATCAGATAGCTTAAATTAGTGATCAAATAGGAATAAATTATTATGGAGGCTTTGATCGTCCTATTAGTGTATTTTTGTATTCTATATCATGTGATGGATGTTAATCTTCGTTGGATCGCCGATCAGATTAGATCCGACCATGCGATCAAGCTTGATGTGATGTTTGGGTATTGCTGTTATGTATAGTAGCGCAACCTCTATTGTGTTGAGAGAGTGGCAAACTTGTAATTTTTGGGTAATTGATGAGGCGTATGGCTAGGATTAAATTTTAGGATTGTGTGGTTTAGATTTAAGCTAAAAAAGTGTTTTGTCTTTAGTGAGAGATGAGGTGTAGGGTTAGATTTAGAGTGGGTAGGTTTGTGTGGTGTAGATTTAAGTGGTTGGGGTGGTTGAAATTGAATGGCTAGGATGAGAGTAGTTGAGATTGGATGGTTAGAATTAGATGAGAGGAATGGATGGATGAGACTTAGTAGGTGAGAGATGGAGGGCTTAGATGGAGCTAAGTGTTAAGGTTAGGTTTGAGATGAGATGAGAGAATCTCATATTCTCTATGGGGTTGTTTGAGGCTAGGGTTTGGCTTGGAGAGTTTGGTGGAGAAGAAGTTGGAGAAGAGTTGTCATGCTAAGGATTTCCCTTGGATCTTCTTGCATTCTCATGAAGTAAGTGGATATCTTCATGAATCTACTTAGACATCTTTAGATTTCATACTTTTTCCCTTATTTTCATGTTCATGACATATTGGGGTGATTCAAATGGCTAAGAAGATAGGTTAGGACACTTTTCATGTTGTAGACTAGATCTAAATACTTGGTTATTAACCTTAGTTGATTTTGGTTGGAGAATAGGTTTAATTTTCTTAATCTTAGATGTTAGTTTAATCTTAGGTTTTAGGGTGGTATTTTAGTGGGATTTGGTAAGTAATGTAAGATAGAAGTTTCCTTAATGTTGTGTAAACGAAATGATCGAAAAACCCCTTGAATGTAGACTGTTCGCGACGTTCGGCGAACTCTTAGGTGCGCCGAACGGTCGCCGAACATGAATTCTAGGCTGAGGGCGGACATCTCGGTGCGCCGAAAGGTCACCGTGTAGCTTCGGGGGGCTGAAATCTGCTTCGGTGCCCCGATTGGGGCGCCGACATGGTCGCCAAAAAAGGAAGTCCTGAAATTGTCGCCGAATCTCAGAGTGGTCCGCCGAGCAGGTCGTCGAGATGTACTTCAGTGCGCCGAAGGAGACACTGAAGAGGTCGTCGAGAAAACAAGTCCTGGAATTGTCGTCGAATCTCAGGTGAGGTCTGCCGAGGAGGTCGCCGAAACGGATCTCAGTGCGCTGAAGCCTACGCCGAAGACCTCGCCGAATCTGTAGAATGGACCAATTTAATTCAATAATAGTAGTATACTTGTGTTGTGTAGAAATAGTGAGTGTCATGTCTACCTATTGACTGTTATGTGAATGTGTTTTTGCAATTGTGTGTGACATGATATTATAGATTGTATAATATACTTTGTTGGAATGTGGTGTGTTCCATGTCTATGTACAATAATATGCATGTTTTAACTATATCCTAATGCACCCTGTACGCAAAGTAGTATGTAATATTGTTTGTATGCCATATGCACATGCCATGATGTTAGTATAGCTTTATCTCTTAATTTAGATTCGTAAAGTGAAATATACGAATGTGAAAGGTTGACTTGGAATAGTTAACACATGTAATTGTGATAAAATGTGAAAGATTGACAAAGATGGTCAACACCTGTAGGAAATGATATATCCGACACGTTACACATGAACCTCTAAGTTAACCTTATGCAACTACTTTCTATGATTTTGTATTGTTGAATTGTGATGTATGCTTTATGTGAATTGTTGTGATTACACCCTGTACACTACTACTTGAATGCTTAGTTAGCGTGCACTTATTTACATGCACAACATTAACTCTTGACCATGGATTTAGTCTATGAGTAACACCTTGTCCCTGAGTCTACAGTTTGAGGACTCCTGAGTTATTACATGAGAGTATTATGACCTGGAAGTCATAACAAGTGAGGAGACTTAGGTTAGGTGGTTGAGGGACTGATCATCCCAATAGACCAATGATTGTGTTCTCCCATGGTGCGGGATGCATCTTAGGCATAGATCCCAAGAGACACGAGGAAAGATGATAGGTGAGAGCACCTTATAGTGGTAAGACCCAATATTCGAATCATATGAGTGAACTCTGATCATTGATCAATAGTGTATGGTTCGCTGAGGTGGTTTTGTGTGAGACCTTGGGATTCGTCCCTATGATTGAAAATAAGGTGAGACGATTGTGTCCTCTAGAGGTTGAAACTCCTAGAAACTATGTTGCGCACATAGAATAATCTGCTATTCAGTCCATTTATTGGGGTGGTTTCTGTGTGAGCACCCTGGGATAATACGATTGAGATCATATGCTGGAACCATCATTAACTGTCACTAATCAGAAATGATCTTATCTTTGGGTCATGGCCTACCCAAAGGTGGATCGGTCTACCTGATAAACTACATAGACCCATGTAGATTAGAATGTTTGCATATATCACATGTGGTGATAGTTGTAAGGTAGGTGCACAACATGCATTAATCAATAACCAACCTCATGCATTTGATTTTGTTGTTTGTTGTATGGACTGTAAGTATTGAGAATTGTATGTTTTCTAGGATAATCTTATATATTCCTGAAGTAATCATACTTACTGGCTAATGTAGCTCACGCTTTATAGCGAAAACATTTCAGGTACGCTAAATGAAGATCAAGACGAAGATCTGGATGAAGATTTGATCGCAAACCATATTTATTAAAGTAATGTAATAGCTAGTAATTGTTTTAAATCTAAAATTCTCATTGTATAATGATTAATTAGATTTCATCAAATCTTGGAGTGTAATATATCTATTTTCTTTCAATTGTTTTTGTATGGATTTAAATGTAAGTTTAATTTTATAAATTCTCCTTATGGAAATTTCGATACATGTACGTATACATTTTCGCGACTCTGATAATTTAATTCCTATATATGTAATCTTCTTTAGGATTTTATTTAGGTATTTACCTAAACTATTATTAGGAATTGATTTGAAAATACTAGACTAGTTTATAATTCCGTTGCTTATATACTGAGTAATCATTTTGGACATTACTTAAGAATTTTAAAATCACATAATTTGTATCTTACTTAATATCCACTTTATATTTAGCCTGACTTGGCTAGATATTGCTTGCCACTCCCAATTTTGTTTGGGGTGAAGGTTGCGAATGCAAATTCTGAACCTCCAACGAGGATTTCCGGTTTGGTTCGTGACAATGATGGCTCCCATTCGAGGAAAACCTCTCCGGTTGTACCTCGCCTTCACGGACCAAGCTATATGTGGTCTACTTGCTCAGGGGGACGAGCAAGGCCTGGAAAAACCTGTCTACTATATTAGTAGACTTTTGTAGGGGGCTGAGATTAGATACTCCAAGATAGACAAGCCTTGTCTAGCTCTAGTACATATTATGAATAAGTTGAATCATTATCTACTTTCACATTCCATTCACCTAGTCACTCGGAGTGATCATGTTAAGTATCTTCTATCTCAACTCATTCTCTTTAGAAGACATATCAAATGGTACTCCAACTAACTCAGCTTGAAATTGTATATGAAACTCCTAAAGCTATCTAAGGACAAGCTGTTGCTGACCTCTTGGCAGCCTTCTCCACCTATAAAGAAGAGGATGACATTATAAATGAGGTGTCTGTAGCTTATAAGGAAGAATGGCATATGAAACTTGATGGGTCATCTAATTCGTAGGGCGGTAGAGCAGGAATTGAACTAGTTTCTCCAACTGGTCAACAATTTTCTTTTTTCCTTCAAGCTTGATTTCCCATGCACCAACAACATAGCAGAATATGAAACCTTGTTGATTGATCTTACATTGGCCCATCAGATGAACGTACAAAGCATCCAGATATATGGTGATTCTTTTCTGGTTGTTTCTCAGATAAATGAAGAATTCGCAGTTAAGGAACTCGATTTAGTTCCATATAGGACAGCTATGCAAGTTCAACTCCGGAGATTTACAAACTATTCTTTAACTAATACAATGAGAAGCAAGAATAAGCATGCTGATGCTTTGGCCAATCTAGGAAACAGACTTCACTTGGAGCTTGACACAACTACTTTGGAGGTCATTCGAAGGTCTACTCCCTCCATTCAACTTTCTCAAGAAGACGAGTACATCCCAGAGACAGATTGGAGGTATCATATTGCCTATGATTTTGACAATCTCCTTTATCATACTCCTACTACCCCTCTCAAAATATTAATGAACTTGGCCAAGCAAGGTAAAGTTCTTTATTATAAAGGGGTCAGTGAAACTTTGTTCAGATGTCTTAGACCGGAGGAAGCGATGGGAAGACTGCAAGCCATGCATCAAAACACCTGTGGACTTCTAGACTTTATTCCTTTGTACAGACGACTTCAAAGGTTAGGTATATATTGGCCTTCAATGACACTCGAAGTTGCCAAACTACAACTGTCATGTGCAAATGTCAAGAGTCGCTTGATGTTGCAGAAACATTCCATGTTCATGAACACACTGATTGGAGGGAACCGTATATCAGATTCCTTCGAGATGAAGTTCTACCTCAAGATCGGTTTGAGGCTATTCAGTTCAAACGGAATGTCATCAGATTTTATATGGAATAAGGAAAACTATATCAAAGGAGCTTCAATCACACTCCTCTGCGTTGCCTAAGTACTCAGGAAATTTGCATTGTCCTTCAAGAACTCCATGGTGGTACATCTAGACCTCACTAAGGAAAGAGGAAATTGTACAAGCAGCTCCAAGACTTGGGATATTACTGACCTACAATGGACGCAGACACAAATGACTTTGTGAAGAAGTGCGTGAGGTGTCAAGTCCAATATAACATTCCCTGTAAACCTTCTCAGGAAATGCAGTCAATCATTACTCCATGGCCATTTCAAACTTGGGGCTTGGATTTGATTGGACCTATTAATCCTAAGAGTAGGAGAGGACATTCTTGAATCTTGGTAGCTACAGAATACTTCACCAAATGAGTTGAAGCTCTCACACTGAGAAGAGCTAATGAAGCTTTCGTAGCTCAGATTATCAGAGATAACATTGTCCTTCGGTTTGGTCCATCTCGAAGGATCATTGCAGACAATGGAATTCCTTCCTTAATAGGCCAGTCAGGAAGATGATAACTTATTACCGAATTCATGATAACAAGTCTATTCCTTACTATCCTTAAGGGAATGCTCAAGAAGAAGCTACTAACAAGACTCTGATCAAAATCCTTAGTAAAATGGTGTATGATTAGCCTTCGCAGTAGAATAAATCCCTACCTCAAGCCCTATGGGCATATAGGGTGAGCAAACACCGGGCTACGAATGCAACTCCTTTCTCCTTTGTATTTTGGAGTAGAAGTCCTCCTTCCAGTTGAATTACAGGTTGCCTCAGCAAGAATCTTGCATGCAAGCAAAGTGGACTGGGATTTCAGAGAGTTTTCTCTTCTACGTGCTCAGGAGTTAGATAATTTGGATGAGAAAAGGCAAAAGGCTTTGGAAAGTAATTTGCATTATCATTAAGTTATAGCTCAAGCCTATAACAAGCTAGTCAGACCTCAGAGTTTTCAAGTTGGTGAACTAGTCCTACGAGCAACATGGAATGCACAGAGTAATGCCATCAAGCCTAAATTTGCTCATAAGTGGGAATGACCCTTTGAAGTTACTTCTGCTCAAGCATCAGGATATTAAAAGATTATACCATTGGAAGAAAATGGAATTAAAGAGACTGTAAATGAGAAATGGTTAAGGAAGTACTTTTATTAAGTATATGAATGAATTTGTTTTTACAAAAGAATTCTATCTTTATACATGAGAAGTACATTACAAAAGAAAAAGAAAATAAGACTACTGTCTAGTGAGTTGAGACTCAGTGATGCCTTTGAAGGCTCTTTCGAGTAGTCCCAATTCATATGAGTTGGATATTGGGCCTCACAATGTGAACTTTCCCTCACCATTGAAGTTATAAATTTAAAAGGTCTATTGGGATGTACGGTCTCTCAACACATGAAAATATTAGTCTCCTCACCTATCATGATATGTGATATGTATGATGGTGAATTCGAAGACCATTTATTATATTTATGTCTTGAAAGGACCACGAAGGTGGTATGCTTTCTCCTGCTAAGGTGAATTTGAAGGCCAACCACCTCCAGATGGTGAATTCGAAGGTCAACCACCACCAGATGGTTAATTTGAAGGCTAACCACCTCCAGATGATGAACTCGAAGATATATTTCCTCCTACTAAAGTGAACTCGAAGGCTAACCACCTTAAGATGATCAAATCGTCGAAGGTTAGTCACCCTAAAAAGACTAAGGATTTTGTCCCATTCAAAGGACAAAGATATGAGTTACCGCCCTCGAATGTACTCTTAAATACATTCACACTACAAAATAGAGTTCGAAGTCAGTCTTATTCATCCGTAGGAATTGACTTCGAATAATATTTTGGATAAAATACTTTGACTTCTAAAGCAGATCCCTAGTGGGAAAGAGCTTCAGAAGTCGAATTCACGCCATCTCCAGAAGTATTTCTTGAAGATGGTTTCCTACGTACTTTGAGACTTTCTCCCATTTTACTTTAAATGAGCTTGCAAGGGAACATATTTACTTCTGATTTCATTAAAGTTGAGGGCACTCGGATCGGTTGCTGGAGCTATATACCTTGAAGGATTCCTAAATAAGCTTCTCTTTACAGGGGCTATTGGTCATGAAAACAAGTGCTCTGCTAGAAACTCAACTTCTAGTTCTCCATATAGGTAACTCGAGAATATACAGGTCACCTTGTAAATATAGAGTTATTTTGGCTTCCTTCGAAGAAATATAGACAGCCTCCAAAGGGAGTTCCTTCGAGATATACGAAGTCCAGAAAGGTATTTATGGCATTTAAGTGACTCATTTAATTTAAAGTTGATTGGAATAGATTCCTCAGAATAAACATCATATAATAAAATCTCAGCTACTTATAATATATGTTTTCTAACTTATCTAAAGGGGGTTTTGTCTTATCTGGAATGACGACAAGAATGAAAACATTGCTTTTAGATTTGTGTACATGCAATACGTGTCATTCAATTCATGTTCTTCTAGATCTAAAGCAACATATCGCAGAGCAAGTTTTGAAGTTTGAATGACTCATCATACTTTCTAGAAATAACTTAAGCATGTTGAAATACACGTGGCATTTATGATATGTTTTAATACATGAGGATATTTTAAAACATCTCTGTGAACACTTGATTGATTGACATTTGTCATGATTTAAGAGGCTAAATTCCTTATAAATAGTAGAATGTATCTTCCATTAAAGGCAATCTGAAGAATCTGGAGAATTTCTGAAAATCTAAAAATTTAAGAGATAGAAAACAACAGTGAATAAAAGCCCTGAAAGAGAAAAGATAGTCAGTCCTATACATGTGCATTTCTCAATACATATTACAGACTCCGAATCATTCGACCCTGAAGTTTTCTTGCTCTAAAATATGCATTCTAACTGCCTTATCCGTTATTTCAATATTTTTCTATCTCGTCTTTTCTCTTTCTCTTATTCACAAATTATATTTAAAAAAAAAAAACTCTTAATAAAATGATTGTGTGAAAATTTAGACTATCTTAAGATAAAGATAGACTCTCTGTATCTATTTATCTAAACATGTAGTTGTATTGGTACATGTATATTATCTGCCATACGTCTGTTATAATTTATTGTCTATTATAAAACCCGCATCACCAATACCCTGCTCAACGTTGACAGCCCTAAATAAGTGCTCCCATTGAGTCAGTTACTCAAGAGCGCTTTACCCAAAAGCACAAGCAAAGCCAAACGCAAAACCGGATCCGGGTTTTAGCAACAGGACAGTGGACCCAGCTTCTTACGCGGTTAAGAGACCAAACGAATTATCCAAGAAGGAACAACAAGAAGACTGCACAGACAGCCATGTTCCAGCAGCTGCAACAACCAAGGTTGGCATCCTAACGTCTCTCATTCCAACCTAACACCTCCCCAAATATCTGGGGCATTAAAGAATTTTGTTTTTTTTCAAATTCGTGTCAATACTTCGTAATTGAAACTGAATTAACTACTGTAAGTCTCAAACTAAAACAATATGAAAATTAAAAAAAAATAAAATAAAATCTCTCAACAAAAAGAATTTGCAAATGAGAAGAAGATGATCTAATCAGTATCAGTCGATCTAAGTCGACTTAAAGGAGACTCGATCAACGATGGAGAAGAAGGCGATGAGGTTGATGATGGTGATGAAGATGAGATATTACAAGCTTCTTCTAAATTCCTTTCGTGGATTTGTTCATCTTCTTCCCTACCTTCTCCATCATCTTCTCTCCTTACATAATCTTTCAAACGCTTCACGTCCGATAGCTTCACCGGCTTCAATATATACTCTTCTGCTCCTTCCTCCAAACACCTGTGGTTCCGTGTTAAGCTATTAGTGCAATCTCTGGATTTTCATATTTTGAGAAGAAAAACTGTAGATCCAGACTCCAGTACAGATCAAAGATAGAAATTGATTTGAATACAAAGAACGGATTGAGATTTTACCTGTCGATCCTTGTCAGGATGTTCTCCGACGACATGATCACCACCGGAATTTCCTTAAATGTAGTTGATTCCTGCAAATCAGATCAAAACAAAAATAAATATTGTTTATAAAAAAATAAAAAATAAATAAATATTGATTTTTTTTTTTGAAATAATCAAAATCCTCAAAAAAATATCTAACCTTGATTTTCTTGAGAAGCTCATATCCTGTCATTCCAGGCATACGGTAGTCCGTGATGATCATATTCACATTCAAAGCCTAAAATTCATCAGAAACAGATCAGTAAACGATCGGAATCATAGATCAAGATCTAATACAAAGCTCGATCTAGATCGGTTTCTCTTACGTCAAAATCAACAGAATTCTTCTCCTCATCCAATCCAAGGAATTGCAGAGCTCTCCTTCCACTATCAACCGCGGTAACTGAAAATTCCGAAGAAATGTTTTCAATAAGAAACGAAGAACGAAACCTAAACAGAAAAATCTCTAATAATCAAAGTTGATGAGACATGAGAAATATTGCCAAGACAAACCTTTACAAAAAAAGATTTTGAGTAATCGCTCGATGAACTTCCGATCGACTACGCTATCGTCAACGGCAAGAACGTGAAGCTCCTGAGAATTCGCCGGCAAAGGATTAGAACCTTCAACAATTTCCGGCTTCTGTCGCCCGGAAAACACGCCGTTTCTAGCCATTTCGATTTCGGTTAACAAGAAGACTAATCGGAGAATCGCTTTTAGCCGTCCAGCTCCAGTATTTCCTCCGACACAGAAAGAAGAAGAACATCTGACCTGTTCTTATACGCTGGAATGTCTTATCTGTCTGCGTCGATCATTTCAAACAAAGTAAAATCTTTCTCTCCCAAGAAAATCTGAAATCTACTTCTTTAAAGCTAAGCTGAGATTCTGAAATCCACTTTCTTCCGATCTGCAAATCCCAACCTGATTCTAATTTCTATCAAACCTTCTTGTCCTTTTCGTCCTTCAATCTTTCTCGCCCGATATATATAAAATCTCCGGAAAATATTACCTCTCGAATTTCAAAATAAGAGAAATATCCCATATATCGCGAGCTACCGGATTCTACGCTGTTTCACGTTCAAACGCCTTGATCTTTGACCTTTAAATTCAGTACGACATTTTGAAAAGTCAAATTTTCCTCTCAAATTATGTTGTGATTGGTTGGCTCAAAGAAAATTGTTGACTGTTGGTAATGAAAGAAGACAAACGCCGTTGGACTCAGCTCGATAACCGACGGCGTCGATCGAAAGAGGAAAAGTAGAGCGGGCAATTTCTGACCCGACCCGCCAATCCGTTCGAACCGGTCTGCAATTTAGCGGGTTTGAGTTTATTTTTTCGATCCACGGGTAGGGCGGGTCAAGAATTTCTAACTCGCAAATAAACGGGTCGGGTACGGATTGACTCGCCTGGCCCGTCGGGTTAGAGCTCTATACAAATATAAATTTATTTGTTAAGTTGTTTGGATTATATTATTAATTGTTAAACTTTATCACTTTATTTTGAAGACCATTTGTTTGATTTTTAGTTTTTATACATTATGATAAATTAAAAATTATGTAATTATTAAAAGCAATGTTCACAGAATGTTTTAATCTCTTGCATTCAATTCAACTCAAAATTTAGTTCAAAATTAAACATGATTTGTTATTTTTTAAGTAAATATATGAGATATTAGAACGTTAGAGGAGAAGTTTTTGTACTTAAAATAGTGATATTTAGGATACAAGGGGTCTATGAAGAATTATTTAAAATTTAAAAAAAATATATATATATATATTGGACGGGTCAAACGGGTTAGAGCGGGTTGGGTGCGGGTTCAGTATTCTCAACCCGTTTAATAAACGGGCGGGTTCGAGTTTAGGGTCAAGTCGTTAATACCCTATGTCAACCCGCTCCGAACCCGTCCGATTGCCAGCTCTAAGGAAAAGCCGCCTCTTGCCGTGACAACTACGCCCGCAACTTGGCCCGGTTCAACCAAAAACTGATCAATCCAAACTGATTTCGGTTCAATTTGAGTTAAGTTTCTAGACATTTGGTTCGGTTTTGATTTTGAAATGGTAAAATCAAATTAGATCTGTTAGGTTTTGAGTTGATGTCTCAGTTAAACCGAACCGAACCGAAATCCAAATTTTAATATATAAACCTCTAATTTGAACTGAAACCTAAACTTTAGTATATATACCTCTAAATCAAACGAAAGCAAACCAATTTAAACCAAATCATAATCTATATATGAAATATCATTTTTTATACATAACATGAAACATAAAATTTTATATATAAAATATAATTTTTAAAAAAATTGTATTAACCCAACCTAAACTGACCCAAATCAAACTGAATTTATAACTTAAGTTGGGTTGGTTAGAATTTAAGATTTTACATTTTAACTTGGTTCAATTTTCGGGTTGAAGAAATTGGTTTTCAATTCAATTCGATTCGGTTTCGAGTCAACCTTCACTAACCAAGCAGCAAAAAGACAAGCTTTAGTTTTCTTTACTCAATGCAGCTGAGTCAATTAATAAAGAGATAAGATGGGAATAGAGATCATGGACTTGCCCTTTAACTTATGTTTTCTAGTAAACAAATCTGGAAAACTGGAAGATTGCTTTGGATTTCGTTTAACTGGCGTGGAAAAGAATACGATTTTCTTTTTGTTTTTCCCAAGAATACAAATCAGGAAGATTGCTTTAGATTTCGTTTAAACTAAGTTGATTCGCACCGGTCACACACGTTTTGAATTTTTTTTTGTTTTATTTTTTAAGTTGATTTTGGTGATTGGGAATTTGTAAAAGGTTAAATATATTAAAATAAAAAGACAAGTAATATATTTGGATTATCTGTTTCAAGACAGCCTAAATAGTCGCGTAGCTATTTTATCAAGAGCGTTTTTTGTCAATTTTGACTTGTGGAGAAGACAAAAAAAAAATGATAAGAGGGAATGGTGTGTTACAGTAACTGAAAGAGGTGGTTGGAATGTAATCACAGAGCAGTAAAATCTCACAGGTTGAAGTTATTCTCTTTCTCTTTCAGTGTCTCTACTCACCGTTGTTTCAGGGTTCCGAATTTCTGGTTTCATAACAGACCTTCGATTAGATACTTCAGATTCTCTTCAATGGAGGATGAGTACTGGTATTTGTAGAGAGTTTCCCACTCTCGGTAGGACAAGTGTCACTCGGCTAAGCATTTAGAGGGGGACCCTTATATGCTAAGCAAATCCTGAGTGCCACGTGGTCCTGAATAATATCTTGAGGGACACATGTTCTTCAACACGGCTAAGTTACTTCTAGAGAAAGAGACCAAATCATTTCAAACCTTAAAAACTGCTCTGCAAAAGATTGCTTTGGAACTTGAGCAACACAGATCAGGAGACATGTGTCACTTTCACATAAGGTCAAAGAGCAACTTCACCATCTTCTACCGCCTTACCAGATAAGACAAAACCTCCTTTAGATAAGTTAGAAAGCAGATATTTATAAGTCGGTGAGGTTTTTACCATGTGCTTTCCATTCTGCGAATCCGTCTCAAACAACCTTTTTAGGGGACAATTCAATGTATGAGGTACTTGACTGATTTCGTATATTTTGAAGGAGAACTCCTATTGGCGGCTATCTTCCTTCTAGGAAATCAAGAACTGCTGTACCCTTACAGGGTGATCAATGTATTCTCGAATTACCCATGTAGAGAACTCGAGGTTGAGTGTCTCATCAGGAATCTCGTTTTCATGATCAATCGTCCCAGTAAAGAGGGTTTTACCTTGAAATCCATTAAGGTTCATAGCTACAGTAACCGATCCGAGTGCCTTTTACTTGAATGAAATCAGAAGTAAATATGTGAATTTCTATAAGGTGAAAGTGAGAGGACATTCTCAAAGTCCGGGAGAAACCAATCTGTCAGGAAGTACGTCTGAAGATGGCGTGCTTTCAACTACTAAAGCCCTTTCCACTGGGGATTTGATTTCTGGAAGTGAAAGTCTCAAGATATGACTCGAAATCAATTCATAAGAATGAGTGAAAGTGACTTCGAGTCCCAATTGGTAATTCGGATGCATAAAAGACAGCATTCGAGGGGGTGAACCCAATTCTGTGTCATTCGAGGAGGACGGCATGCTTAGTCGTTTTTGGGGTGACAAACCTTTGACGAATTGACCATCTCAGGGTGGTTAGCCTCGAATTCATCTAAGAAGGAATGAATATTCCTCCTTTGAATTCCCATTTGGCAGGTGGGAACATACCTCCTTCGAATTCACCATTTGGAGGTGGTTAGCCTGAAAAGACTTCCTTCGAAATTGTTTGCCGAAGTTGTCTGTCAGATCCGTCTGTTAATGTTGTCCCTCGAATTTTCCCATCGAGGTTATCTCTAGGATCTATCCGTCGAGGTGGTCCCTCGGGTTTGTCTGTCGAGGTTGTCCATCGGGGTTCCCTTAATGAGAAGAAATATACCTGCTTGGTGATCCTTCAAGACAAAGCATAAAAAGTGGTCCTTCGAAGTCTATGGATGTGATCCAAGAAAGACTCCTGAGTCAGAAGGTATAAAAAGTTCCCTCGAGGATCTTTTGTTGAGTAAGAATACCTTTAAAACGTAAATGTATATAATAAAATCACTCGAAGTCTGTTCTAGAGAGTAAATAGATGTGACTTCGAGGATCTATTGATGTCTTAACTATTTGAGAAGTCTATTAGGGGTAGCATGCCCCTAAGTACGTCCTTCGAGAGAAATAAGGTCCATCGAGGGAAGAGTAACATTCTCATTCCTTCGGATGCCAAGAAGACAGTGTGTCTTAGGAACATAAGTCCTTAGTCATTTGAATATTTTAAAAGGGATGAATGGACGTGTTTGTTGGGTTTGGGACATGTGGCGTCCCCCTACAAGATGGAATTCAAAAAGGTAGCTTCCTTGAGAAGCTATTGCCTTTTTTGGTGATAAGAACGGTCAGATATCTCTCTATCGTTTCAAATCTCACATTTTCACCAAACGGTTTAATTACCGTACGCAGCTGCTGACAGCTGGCACGTGAAAGGGACGGTTGTACAGCCGTTACAGCTTTATGAATGATTCAGTGTGTGCGGCTATACCCAAAATGTATATAAGCGCTTTAAGATAGCGCCACGTGGAAAGTGGGGTTAAATTAGCCCGTCTGATCACCAATTTCAAGATGTAAATTATATAACCTATTAACCACTGTGAGGCTCAGTTGGTAGCAAGTTAGGCTCTAGTGGGCGTCTCCGGAGGTAAGTCTGGAGTTCGAATCCCACTAGAAGCACTCGTGGCTAGGGGTTTACCTTTAATGCTCCCGCCCCGAGCGTGGATTAGTCCCACACCTATGTGGTGTGGGAACACCTAGTGGTTAAGACCAGAATAAATAAATTATATAACCTGTTTACAGGTTTTGGATGTAAAATTGTCTCTCCATTGATTATGAATTATCAAAATGAATAATGTATAATTTTTTGGGATAATTTTTTTTATGATACAACTTTAATCATAAGAGGCCAAAATGATAATGAGAAGTTGATCAATATATTATTTTTTTTTAACATTGAGTGAAGACTATGCAATTTTATATTAAGTATCACATGTACAATCAGAAAATTTTAATTATAATGAAGATAGCTCATGTGTTAGCTACAAAGTTGAAAAATATTAAAGGAAAAACCATGAAAAATTCATCATTTAATAGCATCTTCCAATGAAAATTGTTTTGGCCTTGTTATGGTTGATGGTTCTTTTAGAGCATTTTTTATCCACATGTTTGAAA
>JAUPMG010094930.1:0-12457 GCA_031762675.1 Pachysandra terminalis
CATTGTGATTCCCCAGTCTTTCCTGGGAACCAACTTGATAGAGCATTCAGAACGGAAACTCATATCTGACAACACTTTTTTGCCATTATGCCAAACCCAAAAGGGTGTGTTAAACAAGATAAAATAGGGAAAATTGCTTAGGTCGTATAAGATGATATATATGGTTTTACTTTCAACAAGTAATTAGTTCTCATGGAAGAAAAATTTGCTTGCATGTGTAAGCTTTGCCACAGCTTTTGCGCCTTTTGGATTGTCATTTTGGGAATACATTGCAGGACTTGGAATGACTTCAGTCGATGAAATGAGTTCTCAATGATAAATGGCCGTTTGGTTAGCAAAAACAGAATGAGTTCTCTCAAAATAAGAATGAGAAAATACTCTTCATCATAGAATCATCTCCGGTCCTGATTAATGAGTTCTAAGCTTTTGCAGTGGAAAACTTGTAATAAAATGAGCAGCGGAAAAGTTATAAATACACTATTTTTTTATAATTATTTTAGAGTTTGATTATCACATTAAAAAGGATATAAATGTGCAAAGCTTATGTATAGCTATGAGATTATATGAAAATACTTATAATTAAAAGCAAAAATTATAAAATTTGGCCAGAACTCATTTTAGTACATATTAACCAAATATCTATTCTTTTAGGAAACTAATTAGTAGAATGAGCTCCTGATTCAAAATGAACTGTAGCCAAACGAGATTGTTTAAAACTTTCCATTTTTTGTTACACAAAAGTTTCAACCATAACATCTAAATCTGAGGATACTACTTTATACTACAAGACAGTTTCACCAGTTCATTTGGTTTGATTATATATATATATATATATATATATAACTATTAAAAGCAAATAGTACTTTTAATTATATTTCAGTACATTATTCTTTTTTTTTTCTCTCTCTTTTAAATTATCCACAATTAAAATATCCCATATTTTCACTAAAATATCTATTATATTAAAATATCTATTTTTACTAAAACCCTTCCTTCCACTTTTTAGATATACTGAAACTCTTCCACCCACTTAAAATCTATTATTGCTCCCAACGTAAAGTTGCAAAGCACATCCTCCTCTTTTGAAATTCTTTTTAACTTGCAATACATGCAAAGGCCATTCATAAAAGAGAAAAAAATAATAATAAGATCTGATAAATAACAACGTATACAAATTATTTAGTTGTTTAGTCTTTGAATTATCTATTAATGTTGATGATTATCTATTTATTTGTACCAATTCCTAATTTTTAAAATTTTGGTTACCATGAACTCAAACTTTCTTACTACTTCATTATAAAGTCAATACTCTTTAAATCCCTGCTATTTATCTTTAAAAATGTGTAAATAATTTTTTTAAAAATTTAAAAAATAATCTTATAATTAATAAATATTTTAATTTTTTTTTATATTTTATTTTACTCTATTTTTGGGAGATGTGCAGAATTCACATTTCGTTTTAATTACTACAACCAAAGCAAATTAGAAGTTTTAATTACTACAACCAAAAAAAAAGTCTTGCAATTTCTCTCTTTAAAATGTTCTCTATTTTCTCTAAAAGTACGACTATCTTTTTAAATAATTTTTATTTTATTTTATTTTGTTTTTAAATATGAGACTCTTAACCTTTCATATATATATATATATATATATATAGTACTGGGGCTCTTGTTCTAGACTACATAACTCCCTTTTTTTGTAATAAAAATCATATTATACTATTATTACTATCAAAATTGATTAGGAAAACATTTCATATGCTTATTATTATTTTTTTTATTATCGTATCTTTTGAAAGATGCCAACTATCCTAATGCTAAAATCTTGATGATATTGACATCTATTTTTACTAAAACTCTTTTACCCACCTTTTAGATATACTAAAACTCGTCAACTCATTACCAAAAAAAAAAAAAAAAACTCTTCCACGCAAGTTTTAGATATCTAGTTATTTTTACTAAAACTCTTCATTCACTAAAACTCTTCCACTCAGTTAGAAATCAGAATCTCACCAACTACTTACTTAACCCAAGCCTTCTAAGATCGGGAAGAACAAAATACTTTTTAGTGTTGCCATGTGATATCATGATTTCAGGATAATTTATGTGTGACTAATTGCATTGGATCGTTATTTTATTAGTTTTTGATATTGTGATGGCTTAGTAGGAGTCTATTTTTAGGTTCTTTACCAAAATAAAAAATAAAAAATTAAATTAAATTAAAGAGTCTATTTTGAGGTTGTTGAATTAAAATAGGATCATACATTTAATAATAATTAATTAATATAAGATAGGCTTATGTAGATTTGTTTAAAATCATATAATCGTTTGTAGCATTTTCTTCTTGCAGTTCTTGAAATAAGAAATCTAATTGGTCATTTATATTAAAATTTTATAATATTTTTTGCAAAATATTGCTGAAAAATGCAACAGACAATATCCAGACCGATATTGATTTACAACCAATATTCTTATTGGAAAATAAAAAATACATGAGAGAGAGAGAGAGAGAGAGAGAGAGAGAGAGAGAGAGAGAGAATTCCAAATGTCTAATTACACAGACGGTTTTTATCCTTACCCTCGGTTTTCACCAGTTGATTTGGTTTGATTATATATATGTTCACATCGTTTTGATAGTGAGGTTGGACCGAGGAATCGAACCATTGAGATGCCTAGTTGGTGGTTCTATTGGTGCGGACGACTACTCCAATCCAATTTGTAAGGCAGTGGATCAGGTGCAGGTGGTCTTGTGATGCGAGTGACTGCGGGCGACACTATTAGTCATCCACACATGTCAATGAAAGAAAGAAAAAAAAAAAAAATCTAAAATGCCCTCTTTTTATCACATGAATGTAGGTGACGTGGGCCAATAGAATGCCGCCCCGCACTCACCCACACATGATCCACTCTCGTTTTTAGAACACTGAATTGCAGCCTCCTATCTCTTGATTGTAATAATGGAAGCATATAAGGTAGGGGAGGCAATGGGGCGGGGTAAACGTGTAACCTGCCCTGCCCCTAATGGTTAGGGTTTGATAATCAGTGAATCAGGTTCAAGTTTGATTCAACCAGCCTCGTTGCCATTCACTTATATTTTTAATACCCTTGTTCTTAATGATTAGGGCTTGGTCACCATTGAGTCGGATTCGAGTTTGATTCAACCAGTCCCATTGCCATTCACCATTGGTAGCAAATATGTGTATTATACACGCATAATATATGTACGTATGTGTAAATAAAAAATACTTACATCTAGTGTATCCAACCCAATTATTCGGTATATATATATATATATATATATATATATTCATGTTAAAAGTATAATACACGTATAGTACAACAACCGTATTAAATAAATACAAAAAAAAAACAATTTTTAAAGCAAAAAGAAGGGGAAAAAAGAAAAGAAAAGATGGAAATCATTCTAAAGAAGAAAATGAAATATCTAGATTTTCTTTCTTAGAAATCTATATTTGGTTTTGAAAATACGTTAGTCTAGTAATTTGGTTGAACTTGTAGTCTCGTTTGTTCTTCTCTTCCTTCTCTTCTTATACGACATCTTTTCTTCTTCTTGTCCATTAACTTGTTCTTCTTGTCCATTAACTTGCTGCTATTGTTAGTTGTTCCTACCACCCATCCTAAAGCACCTCACACTCCATTACTAAGGATTGAAGTTGAACAATCAAGGGTTTAATCTGTGCAGATTTTAAATGCCCACATCAATAAGGGAAACGAATTTGCAAAAGGCTTGTATTGTAGTAGATCATAGAAAGATTTCAACAGTAAGGGTAGTTGTTGTTTCTTCTTTCTCTTCTCTTCTCTCTACCTTCAACTTCTTCTATCTTCTTTTGTAAAAGATATGGGTTCTGCATTCTGCAACTCTACTTTTTTTTTTTTGGTACCTACGGTTACACAATAAGGTTAAATCTCTTTTTTATTATTTTTTTCACAAACTTGCAACACAAGTTTCAAAGTTCATTTTTATTTTTACTTTTATCATTTTTTATGTAATGTGTCATATCCTAAGTTAGAATTGCAATGCAAGTGCACTAGTGTCAATGTTATGTGTCATATTCTATCTTTTTTTTTTTGTTTTTTTTGATGAATTTGAATGATTACTATACCTAGTTGGCTTTAATATGTATTTTTGATGTATTTAAATGACTTAGAAACTTGGTTTGACACACATACAATGCTATATTTATATACATATACATATATGAAATACCGAATTTTTAGTTCTAAAATTTTGCCACTTAAAATTAAAATATTATACACGAACATCACAGTCTCCGAATTAACGTTCTCTTATTTTATTGCCAAAATTTTACCATTTTTTTATGAAACCTAATTCAAATTATTCTCAAACACTTGTCGTAGTGCATTTTTGCGATCCCTGAACTTACCAACTATGGTCAAAACCCGCCCCGTTGCCATCCATAATATAAGGGAGCAAAGGATTTGAACACATTCGAAAATGTCTTCCTCATATCACAATAAAGAATATTAAAAATAAAATAAAACCTCAACCAAAACCAAAATAAAAATTAAAAAACTTCCTTAATTAAATCACAAAGGATAGTCTTATGTCAAACCATTTGTCTTCCTTTGATCATGTCCTCGCATTAATTAGTATTTCTCATTTGGGTTTGGTGTAGATCTTGCATGGAATGGAGCGAGAAAATGTTGAAATATTTACTTTTCAACATTCCTGTGCTGTCTTAAACAAAATATTTCTAATTGAAACCTAGATTTTACAGATTCATGACTCGTAATAGGTTGTTGAAAATGAAACATATTTTCTATTGCTTATATGTTCTTTATACTTATCTTTTCGCGAGATTAAAGTCTACGAAGACACTGCAGTAGCATTACTGGATGTAGCTGGTGCTTATCCTTTGAATCGATCAAGAGTTTCCATTTTAACGACCCCTGTAATAATTATTAAGTTCGGGTTGTGTTTGTTTCACCGGAAATTGGAGAAAATATTTTTTAATTCAGGAATTTTAGATTTTGCTCATATATGTTACAAAGCAAAATTTCAAATTCTGGAAAATATTTTACTGATATTCAGAAAATTAGAGAAAAACAACTTCTGCTATTTTTTTGCGAAAATTATTTTTTGACAAAAAAGGAAAAAAGATTTCGTTCACCACTACCATCACTACTATCACCGCACCACCACCACCGCCGCCACACCACTGCCACCACCGCCGCCAACACCACCATCCCACCACCACCACCGCCATACCACCACCACCACCACCACTACCACCGTCACCCCACCACCACCACAGCACCACAACCACCCCCGCAACCCCACTACAACCACAACTACCACCCCCACCCCCACCCCCCCCCCCACCCCCACCACCCTCCCCCCCGCCAACACCACCCCCACCACCATCACCACCGTCACCCCACCCCCACCACCATCACCACCATTTATCTATAATATTTTTTTTAAAATTATTTTTTATTGAATTAAACAAAATTCTAAAAAAAAATTCAAATAGCATCCAAACGAGAGGAAATTAGAAAAGGGAAAAAAAAAATTTGAAAATTTTTTCTTTCGGAATATATTTTCCTCAGAAAATAATTTTCCGATGAAACAAACATAGCCTAGAGGAAAGTCATCATTCTACTAGATATGGTGATCATCGTTCCTATCAAGATGATCAAAGAGTTCTTTCACATGGGCCCGCTCATTGAATCTACTAATGGACATTAATTAAGCTAAGGTACTACGATAACCAAGGTAGTATGAGTATATCGGATAACGATTCTCCATCCATTAAGGATGCATGGGAAATACCTGTAAGGTTTCTCAATCACAACTTGTTCCACCTGTTTGGTTCGACGTAAAATGGATAGGAAATTGAATAGAAAATCAAGAGTTTTCACTCTTGATGTTTGGAGTACAAGAAAATAATAATAGAAAATGAGTTATAATTTGTTATCATTTGTTTTTGTCATTCCAAACCTGTTAAAATAGTCAATAGGTTCAATCAGATTAGTTGGCCAGGTCGAGTCAGATCTTATTGTTTAGAATTGACAATTTTTGAACCGCCTTGCCAACCTGCCCAAATCCAAACCTATTAAACAGATTCGAGTTAACCCGTTTATTAATTGGGTTAGGTTTAGAGTTTTTCAACATGTTTGTAAACGGATCAATCCGAACCCAACCCACCAACCCATTTAAGTGTTATTTTATGATTTATAATTAATTATAGGTATTTTAAAAGCTATTCATAAGTTAAAAATATCTTCGTCTTTTTTTAAAACAGAAACATATTTATTAAATATTTTTATAGTATTTATTAAAATATAGTATATTAAATGATATTATATTTTCCTCTAATTTAAAATTAAAATTGAATAAATAAATTAATTAATTAAAAAATAAACAAGTTAGGTGGATTCAATCCGTTTATTAACGAGTTGGGTTCGGCTCCATGATTTTCCAACCCGTTAGTAAATGAGTCGAATTAGACCCGACCTATGTAAACCCAAACTCGTTTATAATGCATCCCAACCAGCCCTGTTGTCGACTCTATTGTCATCTCTTTGATGGCACTCTGGTAGTAATATCGTCATTATGGTTGGTACTTTGTGATGGTGCCACTGTTGCCAACAAAAGTGGTGGTGCTAGTGGTTGGAGATGATTGTTGTTTTGTCAGCATCAAAGTAGTTGTGCCGCCACCAATGGTGGTGGAGATAGTAGTGACGAACGTCCAAAATTTTTAAAAGTATGTCATTTTTCAAAAAATTACCACATTTCTAAAACAAACGGAACGTCTCTAACTAGCTCCGTTGAAGAAAAATTTCTCTTATATAAGGACCCTTCACATAATCAAACCCACACTCCGCATCCTTAACAATGAGCTGTTGCAGAATTCATGATTGTCTCTTGGAGAAGAAGATGGTTATGGTTTTCGTTCTCTTGATTCTTAGTTCGAACCGTCTTGCGATGTCGAGGCCTTCGAAAGAAGAGTTGTGGAAGCCTTTGAAAGATGAAATTGCTGTGTTTAAGTCACTTAGCCGAGGGCCCGTGCCACCTTCTGCCCCTTCCAACTGCACTTACATCCCAGGCATAGGTGCAGGCGCTCAATGTCCTCCTCCGATACATGGATAATGATCATGATGAACTCGTTACAATTGTCTTAAAAATCCTTAACAGAGAATTTTCTCTTTAAACTGATAGTAGATGATTGCTGGTCTATGTGTAAGCTTTCACTTCCGAATCAATAAAAGCAAGGTTCTTTATCTTATTGCCTTGAGCTCAAGTTTGAACTTTATAATTAGGCTCACGAGTCGAGTTTGAGCTCGAAAAAAAGGTTCTTTATCTTAACGACTTTAAGCTCAAGAACATAGATAAGCTCAATTTGAATAAAGCCCAGCTTGATTTATATATGAATATCCATATTCTTATATCTTATATTTATACATGATATATATATATAATAATAATTATCATCAATTATAATATTAATGCATGTATACTAAGCTAAGCTTTTTGAGAATCAAACTTAGAGCCCAAAATATTTTAACAAGATTGGGCTAGGGTTATCAATGGATTGGATCATGATCCAATTTCGATCCAAATCCGATCTAAAAGAGCGGATTTAGTAAGAGATTTTCGTTCCGATAATCCGATAAGATATGATCCGAATCGATATGACGTTAATCGGATCAAATTCGGATATAAGTTAATTCGATTCGATAAGAGTTCGATCCGATTCCATTTGTGTGCATATATATTTAATATATAAAATGTTTATTACAGATATAACACAAGCATGCACATATAATATTGGGCGACTACAAGTATTAAACGTATAATTAAAAATAAGTCAATAATTTAGGATACTTATTAAAAAAAAATTAAAGATATGTCAAATTGTATTTCTTTTTATCCGATTTGTTATAACTATAAAAATGGGTTTACCAAAAACTCTTATATTTATTTGAATCCTATCCGAAACTAATTGTATTTGATAAGGGATTTTTGATTCGACGATCCGATAAAGTATGATCCAATTCCATCCGACTTTTAATTAAATCAAATTTGAATATGTTTTGATCCAGTCTGAATCTAATTCGGTCCAAAATATTACAGATTCATGACTCATAATAAGTTGTTGAAAATGATACATATTTTCTTATGATTATCTGTATACTTATTGATCTATAAAGGCTTATCCATGAACATATGAATCTTATGGCGGGACGTAGGGGGCCCGCATAAATTTGATGACGAAAGATTTTTAATTAATTAATTTTTTTTTGCTTTTTTTTAATTTCAAATGACCCTATTATATATATATATTTAAAATAAAGTATTTGTTTATTTTTTAGTAAGTACCCCCCACAATAAAAATATTTTTGACAAAAATTGAATACGTTATAACACTTCGCAAAAGATGCACTTAAACGAATCGATTATCATGTTGTACGCCTGTAAAACATGGGAGAACCGGGGTCTTAGAAGAACCTGCCATAAAGTTCATGTGTTCTTTATACTTGTCTTTTCGAGAAATTAAAGTACGAAGACACAGCATTACTGGATATAGTTGGTGCATATCCTTTGAATCGATCAAGAGCGTCCATTTTAATGACCCGACGAAGAACTAAGTTTAGAGAAAGGTCTACATTCTCTATAATATCAGATGGTGATTATTATTCCTATCAAGATGGTCAAAGAGTTCTTCCACAAGGGCCCACTCGTTGAACCTCCTGATCGGATCATTGTAACAAGTAAGGTACTATCGGGTGTATCGGATAACGATTCTCCATCCATTAAGGATACATGAGAAGACCTGTAACGTTTCTCTTCACTAGTTCAATTCGTTACGAAAATAAGATAAAAAAAATCATCGGTGTTCACTTTTTTATGTTTGGAGTATATGAAAATAATTACAGAAAATGATTTAGAATTTGTTATCATCTGTTTTTGTCAATTCAAATCTGCTAAAATACCTTGTAGGTTGGAACAGATTAGTTAGTTGGATTGGGTCGGATCTTGTT
The DNA here is from genome assembly GCA_031762675.1 of Pachysandra terminalis. Lineage (NCBI taxonomy): Eukaryota > Viridiplantae > Streptophyta > Magnoliopsida > Buxales > Buxaceae > Pachysandra > Pachysandra terminalis. The sequence goes on from JAUPMG010094930.1 coordinate 9,027, forward strand.
GTCTAGAATTGGCAATTTGTGAACTGTCCTGTTGTCACGGACCAACAGTTGCATGGTGCATGGCTCCTGACAATGCTAAGCTAGGCACGCGGCTCGACCCGATAGGACAAGGTTTGGTCATGCGTGGCCATCAAGGAGAGATGTTTTGGGAGATGGCTCTGAGGTACCTCTACATTGTATTGACATTTCTAAGTGGGGGAAGGGTTCCCGTATTGAGAAAATGGCCCGAGAGTGGATTTCTAGTATGTTGGCCCCACACTTTCGGAGGAGCGTGGAAAAGAATTGATGAGGATTTAGGGGTTCGGATGTGAATGAGAATTCGTGTGGACGTTGAGACGAACGCTCAGGATCAGACGGCTCGTGAAAACTCTACCCATAGCTCAAGATAAGTCAATATGATTATACCAGTAGAGGTGATGTCTCCTACTGGAATTGGGTCAAAAGCCTAGTGGCTACCTTAAGGAGGGGTGCTGTTACCTGGCCCTTCCCCGTGCTGTTATGGCACCAGACAGGTAATTCCCAAGGGGCTTGGGGGCGGGCTTTAGCATCATGAAGGTGAAGTCTAAGGTCTCCTGGGACGTCAATGGCTTATCCCGGAACGCTACTAGAGCATGGTGCTCGACAGTAGTGCGCCCACCCCGGTGGGGGGAGGCCAACATGCTGTGTGGCTCTCGGGTGCGCTATGTACACTTGGGTGAGAATAGTTGGCTGATGGACCATCGTTAGGCCACGAGGGCTTGGCGTGAGCTTGTGTGGTGGCATGTCAAAGTCTTGGCATGCCCTGCACGGATCTGTGGTACGGTAGGCAAGGTTTTGGTGCAACGCCTTGTCCGAAGGACACAATGAAGTTATGCTTGACTCGTTGGGCGGTACTGTTGTTGTGTTGGTGCTACGAGATGTTGGTTACCTTGGTTGGTACGAAGGACCGTGTCAAGGCTAAATGGAGGGTTGTTGGGGCTCCAAGGCTATTCGAGATGCAAAGAAGGCTCATGTTGCGCATGGCTCATAATTTGGAGCGCATTGGTTGATCGGCTTGGTCGGGGGCTCTAAGTAGCGTTGCAAGATGTTGGTTAGATTCGGATGACGAGGGACCACTACGAGTGGGGCGAGCGCTTGCTAGCGCAGTGAAGCAGTTTGTGGGCCAGCCAAGTTAGGCTTGGTGTACGAGACTCGGTGTGAGTCGTATCCTGTCATAACATCATGTTGGTGTGCTTTTGAGTTGAATTGGCTTTCGAGTAGTTCATGATGGCCTCGACTTGAGGAAAGTTGGGACGCCGCACGGTCGTTCTGCTGCGACAAAAAGTATGGCCGTGACAGTTGGTATCAAAGCATAGTTGGCACTGTGGTGCGCTCAGTTGCTGTTGTGATAGAGTTATGCTATGTGATGATGCACATTGAATCGGAATTTGTAGAGGTTGTTGCTTGGTATTGAATATGGCTTGCCTTTGACAAGGTTTGTTGAGGCATGTGTGCTACGATGTTTTGGTTTTTAGTAGGGTTCGGACTACTGGCCGAGTTGCAGTTGGATTCTCTATTGTATGGGTAGGTTGTGGCAGTCAGGTCCAGGATCGAGATGAAGGTTGCAGCGACATTGTAGTGGATCTTTGATATTGTGGAAAACGATTTTGGCAGCTTTGGTGAAGGCATTGGTACAAGTTGATTTAAGGAAATCATTAATACTTGTAGCTAATGTCACAGGGTTGTCATACTTGATTGTCACATGAGGTGACACCGGGGAAGAACACGAGTACAGTGAAACTTTATGTGGGAACCGAAGGAAGTGAATTGGTGTGTGTAACATGCTGTTGCACAACGGCTTTGATAGTCGTTTGGTTGAGGTACTAGTATATGTACGCCACTTTTCAAAAAGCTGTATCATTTTTAAAAAAATGAAATATATATAAATATAAATATAGTTTTACGTTGAAACGAACACTGAAACATAGAAACAAGCGGAGCTGTCTAACTAGTTCAGTTGAAGAAAAATCTCTCTTATATAGTATATACGGACCCTTCACATAATCAACCCCGCACTCTGCATCCTTAACAATGAGCTGTTGCAGAATTCATGATTGTCTATTGGAGAAGAAGATGATTATGGTTATCGTTCTCTTCTTGATTCTTAGTTCGAACCGTCTTGCAATGTCGAGGCCTTCGAAAGAAGAGTTGTCGAAGCCTTTGAAAGACGAAGTTGTTGTGTTTAAGTCACTTAGCCGGGCGCCCATGCCACCTTCTGCCCCCTTCCAACTGCACTTACATCCCAGGCAAGGGTGCAGGTGGTCCATGTCTTCCTCCTCCGATACATGGATGATAATCATCGTTCCAAATGTCTTAAAAATAATCTATGATCCATCATTTCTTTTCATCCATAACAGAGAATTTTCTCTTTAAACTGATTTGCAGATGATTGCTGGTCTATATGCAAGCATTCTCTTCCGAATCAATAAAAGCAAGGACTCTTATGAGCCGGGTTTGAACTCTATAATTAGACTCACGAGTCGAGTTTGAGCTCCAAAAAAAAGGTTCATTATCTTAATTAGGGGTGCTAATGGGTACCCGATATCCGACAAACCCATTAGAACCGAACCCGTTTAGAAGGATCCGGTTCCAGTTTATAGATCCGGATCATAATCGGATCTGGTTATGGTCCTATAGGAGATGGACCCATTAAGAATTGGGTCTATGCGGTGTACCCGACAAGTACCCAATAAAACCGAACCCGTTTTATAAAAATTTAATTTATATTTAAATAATTCATTAGTTAAATTTTTTTATAATCAATTATAATATTAATTAATTTAATCAAAACGAAATAAAAATTAATCTAAAAGGTTTTAATTTTAAATGTCCATTTGTATTAGAAATTAATTTTATGCTATCGATGGTGTGTAATATGCATATGGATGGTGTGCAATATGTGTTAGTGTAAATGTTTTATTTAAATTTAGATAAATCTAAGTTTTTGGAATGACATCTTATCATGATAATGAAATAGTATTAATATAATTCAAATAAATATTATGTAATATGCATATGTTGGGTACCCGTTAAGAATTGGGTATTTGCAGGTTTGGTTATGAGACTAAGGGTGACAACCCCGGACCTGAAACCAACAAGACTCGGAACTGTCCCATATAATAGGGTTTGGTTTTAGGACTTGTTGGACCCGTCTTGAACCCGACTTGTTGACACCTTTAATCTTAACGAGTTAGAGCTGAGCTTAGATAGGCTCGGTTTGCTTAAAGCTCAACTCGATTTGTATATGAGGTTATATATCTATATTTTTATATCTTATATTAATACATGGTATATATATATATATAGTCATTTACTATAATATCAATGCATGTGTACTGATGATGAGTCAATTTAAAAATTGATTTAATTCAATCATATTTTGATACGCGGCAGGGTCAAATGTGTAATTACAT
>JAUPMG010094961.1:0-12456 GCA_031762675.1 Pachysandra terminalis
ATAATAACACACTTTTATATAATGAATGAATTATAATTATGTATAGATATATATGGTGGAGTTTATCTTATTTTAAGAATAAAGTATGCATACACACAATTTATCATAGCATATGCAAGGTCACACATAACACCCATTAGACTACTAAACACACATATAACACAATCAATCATTAAAAATACAAATGCATCACATTATGATCTAGACATTTCTATATTAGCCTATTAAGGTTGGCAATGAGTTTAGCATTTTAATCCCTTTTAGGTTTGATAATTCATCCTATGGTTAAGGATTTAATAGGTTTAATTATGGGGTATAGGTAGGTCAAAACATGTAATACAGTTCTGGCAACCTCGAAAACTCATAAAAAAATACCTAAATTTACATTATACAGGTGTCCAAGTGGTCAAGGTGTCAAAAGGCATCAAAACTGGGTCTGTCGGCAAAATAGTGGCAGCCTAGCAACAGTCTAGTGGAATGCCGCAGGGCGTCGGCAGGCTAACCCGAGAGGGTTTTCTGGATTTTCAACTTTCACTTCAAATTTGTTGCACTGTGTTCCTAACGAACATGGGAATCATAAAAAATATAAAATAAATTATTGAAAAATATTTCAATTGGTTTTTTAATCGATACTTCTAATCTTGATACAATCCCTAGTTTTTGTTCTTCTTTTTGGTCTCTTAACATATAGTGAAGGATGCCCTATCTTTATTGCTAGGTTTTATATATATGAACATGATGAAGGGTTGCAAATCAAACATAAGAACTTCCTTCATGTTATAATGCATGCTTAGGCTTAAATACACAAGAAGTTGAAAGGGAAACTCACATGAACTGCAGAATTTTGATGTTGCTTCTTCTTCTTTCTTGATCTTCTAGGCTTATAGGGTTTAGAGGTGTTAGATCTTTTCTCCCAAAGTTTTCTCACGTTTTCTTATCTTTTCCTAGTTTTAGATTGACCTAAAATATTCCTTTTTATAGTATAAGGTGTTACAAACGACCTATAGTCCTAGTACAATTAGTATGCTTCAATTTTAAACTATTAAGGACTCTTAATTGAACTCTAACTTAAGTTTTCTAGAAGTTATTAATTAAAAACGAATTTCTTATATTTTTAAAGTCTAATTTATTGGTTCGGGCCCTAACAAAGAACTTAAGCCCATTAAGCTAATTAATTGATTTAATTAAAGTTCATACTTAATCACTTAAGCTCAATTAAATTAAATAAGCCCAATTCCTTTAAATTAAGCTCAAGATTAATTAATTAAGCCTAATACTTAATTAATTAAGCCTCAAACAATAGATTATGCTTTGATGCGTGATCATACAAGGTCTTTATATAATAACTTAAATTTACATTTATAGTAAGCGTAAAAGTGTTTAAGGATATAGTTCATTTAGATTCCTATTAAATTACTATTATATCCGTATTAATAAAATAATTTTCTATTTATGTTTTTTCAGTTTCTTACAGTTTGTGTTCTTCTTGTTTAAAATGAGGGAAATTGCCCTTATTTGGTTGATTATCTCTCCTATTAAGGGGAAATAGATAACACTATAATAGGAGGGCCGTTTAGTGATGTATTGCTATATCGAGATAACACGATAATAGGAGGGCTGTTTATTGATGTATTGCTATATCGTGATATAGAGCGACTTGTAGTGGTATAGCGAGGGATATTTTGTAAAATTAGTTTCCACCTTTGATTTTATCTACTGTTGGGGGTAGGGAACATATAGATGTATCGAGTTATTTTGAACTATGATCTTAGTGGATGGTGTGCGGATCTCTTAAGGGGATAATTTTTTCTTTATTATTTCTGTAATTAAAATAATAAAATAGTGGTCCACAACACATAATGAGGGAAATTGCTGGCTTCTTTGCAACTCCAACATCAACATGCTCACCACTACCGCCAGTTCCACCACCACCATCTCTTTTATCACTGTCGACATCTGGGTTTTCTACAACATCACCACCACCACGACATTCACCACTACTACCACTTCCACCACCTCCACCACCATCGTCTTCACCAGTCTGTATTCTCCCACAACCTCATCATAATCCTTTTTCATTGCCACCACCATCACCAGCCCTATTACCCATTTTGTCATTCCCAACACCACCACCAACCCTGTTACCCATTTCGTCACTATCTTCCGCCCATCCTTCTCTGTCCTTACCTCTTCCTTCACCCAGTAACTAGCAGATACCTTCATATGTCATATGCTTCTGTCCTTGACTCATCATCTTCTCAACATTATTTTGTTCTCTATCAGCTCTCACAACCCACTTCAGATGCACCTTTGCAGATGATACCTAATCTTCTTACAGAACCAGCAAATGGTACCAATCAACCCACAGTTCCTGTGAATCCCAGCTTGGGTAGCAGGTTGAGAGAGAGGAGGGTTAAAAAAAGCAACAGTTAGGATTGAATCTAAAACGATTGTAAAAGAAGAGCAGCACAACAGGCAAGTCATTAAAGTAACAGAGGTGAGAAAGGGAAGGAAGACTAATCTGTTTTTCTGGTGAAAAGGGAGGCAAGTGGTTGGGATAAACTTTTTGAGAACTTTGCATGGAAAGGTTGCGTTGCAGACGCTTCAACAAACTCCACACTAATATTTTATAGGTAATGGAAAATGAGAAAGCCAAGTTTTTTCTGGTATCCATTTTTCTAAGGAAAGAGAGAAGTATGGGGATTTTAGTTCCTAAAAGGAAGGAATGTAGGGGATGGAAGGCTTTTGCAGATGCACTTGCATACTCTTGGAATAGAGAAGTATATTAGGAGAGGGGAAATGAAGGGAGAATCTTAGGTGGGAAGCTGCAGGTGGGGATGTAAGGGCTAAGGTTGACAGACATGAGTGTTTACAATGAGTGGTGCTGATCATAACAGGAGCAGAGGTGAACCGGGGATGGGGATTTGCAATTCTAGTATCACTTGATAGCAAATGAGATGACTGGAGTAGTATTTGTGACGAGCTGGCTAGTTTCTGCATATTGATTCATTGCTTTTATCTGAGATCAATTTGGGATAAGGAAGCAGTCATGTACGTTCATGAGCATGCCATGGTGGAGAAGCTATGTCAGGAAAAGCAGTTTTAGAGGATTATGGTTTAATAGTAGTCGGACCTAACTTTATTTCCCCTATTAAGTTTAATGGTACTTGAATAGTCATTATTGGTTTTCCTCCTAAACTTTGGTCTAAAAAGGTTTTTGAATCTATTTGAGCTACTTGTGGAGGCCTTGTTGATACAAATATTAATTGAAAACCTTGCAGTAGCTAGCTATTAAGGTGATGCAAACTTTAAGGACACTACGAGTGTTTGGATCTTTGGAAAAGATATGTTACAACTTAAGATGAAGTGCCTCGCACATTGAATTAGGTCTCACAGGAACAATGGAGTTAGACGTGAGAAGAGGGGTGATGAGGTGGCACTGCACTCGGGGTGTGGCAATCATCTGGAGGTTAGCAGGCAGAAATTTCGTAATAACCAAGCATATGGCGTGTATGATGGGGAAGGTAGTAAGTAACCCTACAGTTAGGTCGACTATGGTAGCGATTCTAATCTGAAGAACTTCCACCATGAAGGTTCAGCATGTGGATGGACAGGCGAGAAGTTTGAAGTGCGTGCTAGTACCCAAATGGTCTTGGGCCTAGATATAGAAGATCATGCAGTCAAATCCCATTTCTAAGCAATTGGGTTTGACCACAAAGAGTTTGGCGGGGCCCAACTGGGCGAGACGGGCCAAGGGCTATGAATCCCATAGGCAATCTATCATCTCGGGCATTCCGGCCATGCACGCAACAAGGATAAGGGATTCCATTGCTGGGCAGCATATGTATTCGAAATGGAATAATGGGCCTCGTTTTCATGCCATGCCTAGAGTTGGTCAATACTGGGTTAGAAGAGCTTGTGCAAAAAATGAAACTCGAGAGAAAAATGGAATTATGAGGGTATCCTCCCTCTTAGAGAGAATGGGAAGTTGGAAAATATTACAGAAGTTCATCAAGCTTTCCTGGACAGAAGTATGTGTAATCATCTAAAAGGAGAGAACTTGGGTGATGATTAGAAAGAAAGTGACAAAAACAATGTATTGAGGAACAACAAGGAGGACTGTCATCGTGGTAATCTTCCGGTGTGCGACCAGAAGGATCTGTTATAGTAATTGGAAATGGATGTTCTTCCGAACTTTGCACATATCCACTCTTGTTAAAGGCATCCCTGAGCCTCTTTACTGCACCAGACGATAAGTGTGACTACGAGTATGACTCAGTAGGTTTTCATGCTAACAATTATGCGTGATGCTTTAGATGGGAAAGGGATTTAGATGATAGGAGTTTGGGAATTAGGGCAAGCAATCAAGGTTCGAGTAACCTCTCAATTATTAGCCCCGCTGAAAATGATAGAGCCTGGGCAGAGAGATCACTTAGCATCATACCATATAGATCTGAGGAAGAAGATTTCTTCACGGAAGCAGGCCAAATATGTAACTAAAGTGATTCAGAAGACAATGCGAGTGAGGAATGCTTTGGCCACGAAACTAATATAGATAATGGCTCATTTTCTGAACTCTGAAGCTGATGATGAAGTCTCCTCTCAGCTTGAAAGCATTGTTGATTACTGGGAACAAGACATTTTGTACGAGTATTCTCCTTCCTCTTGCTTTGCGCTATCAATCCGTTTCTATTGAAGGTCAGATGGTAGAAGATTCTAATGTCTGCCAGATCACTGTCTCGTCTTCTTCTTTTGCTGCTAATATGGGTCTCGACAGTATTTATTCTGGAGAACAGGAAAGGTCCTTTTTCCATCATCCATACGCTCCTTGCTTTTAATTCTTTTCTGGCCAGAATGTGCTCACAATCAATAACCAAAGTTGTACTGCTTTTCTAATTGAATGCTTGAAGAATGTGCTTCGAGTGGAAGAAAATATGTTTGCATAGTTACTGTGATGGGGAGTTTAGATATAATAAGAGGAAAGAAAGGGGGTCTACTGTCCGAAGGGGATAGCCCAGGGGATGGTATTTAACCTATCAGGCTTGAGAATATGGCGTTCGATAAAGTGTGTTTTGCCAAATGTTTTGGCGTTGAAGAAGAAGAAATGCTACAGAATTCAATACAAGTCTCCCATATTTTTGGAATTTCTTCAAGGGACGAAATGAAAAATCTTGCACAGAGAAGAGGGAGCTACATAAACTGGAACGTGCAATAAATTATGATGCTGCCTTGGGGTTAGCTCGACAAGCTCAGGGTCTAGAAATAAAGTTCCACAATGAAGGATGGGTAGGATGGGTTATGATCATGTGAGTTGGGATTTTTTACCATATATTATGGCAAGGATGGGTTTTTGAGTTAGGTTGATTAATTGGATCAAGTTCTGCATTACCTCCCATTCTTTTTCAGTTTTGGTGAATGGAACAATGGTGGGCTTCTTCAATTCTTTCGAAGGGCTTAGGCAAGGTGACCCCTTTTCCGCCTCTTTGTTTATTAAGGTGGAGTGCTTGGGAAGATGCTAAGATGAACGGAAGAGTTAGGTCTGATCAAAGGGGTGCAGGTAAGGGACACGAGTCCTAGTATATCACATCTCCAATTTTCCGATGACACTTTGATTTTCTGCGGGGCAAAGCAAACTGATTTGAAGGCTTTGAGATGTGTGTTCATGTGCTTCAAAGCGGTATTGGCGTGCACGTTAATTTGGTAAAATCTAAACTGATAGGGATTGGGGAAACTGACAACTTGGATCAGTTAATAAGATGGCTGGGATGCAAGGTGGGTTCTCTCCCCTTTTCTTCTTTGGGTTTACCATTGGGCCCACCGTTCAAATCTAAAGGAGTATGGAACAAGGTGGTGGAAAGATTGGAGAAGTTGGCATTGTGTAAGACTAGATACTTGTTGAAGGGAGGGAGGTTGATTCTGATAAAGAGTTCGTTATCGAATCTTCCAACTTCCTATATGTCGTTAATGAAGATTACATCATCAGTAGCTAGAAGGTTAGAGAAGCTCTTATGGAAAGGCAACGAGCATAGTCATAAGTATCACCTCATAAAATGGTCCCAAGTGTGTTCTAGTAAGGTTGATGGGGGGTTTGGGATTGAGAAGCCTAACCAGATTCAATGATGCTCTTCTAGCCAAATGGTTATGGAGATTTGGAGTAGAGGACAGGAATCTGTGGAGGCTATTGATCAGCGAAAAATATGGGTTGGAGGTTAGGGGTTGGGCCACTTGGTCTAGCAGATTTCCACATGGGAGGGGGCTTTGGAAAGTGATTACTTGCACTTGGGAAAGCTTCACTAAAGATGTGAGATTCAAGGTGGTGGTGTGGGGAAGTCCCTCTAATCCAAAATTTTTCGGGGGCAGCTGCGTTAGCAACCAACTACAATACTTGGGTGAAGGATTATTTAATTAAAGAGAATTTGGGGTGGAGATGGGACCTGGATTTTAGGAGTGTCTTAGAATGGGGGGAGGTGGAAGTAGTTGGGTTGTTGAACGAGCTTTATTAAACATTATATTCTGACTAAGGCGAGTTGTATCCTTTGGAGAATGATTAATAATGTTGTACCCATGGATGGAAGAATTAAATCTATTGGTGTTCAGTTGGCTTCGAAGTGTTCGTGTTGTAATGTGTCTCAAGAGGAATCAACTAATCATTTGTTTCCTACCAGTGAACTCTCGTATCAGGTGCGGGGGTCCTTCTGTCCTTTATTTAATGTAACTCGCATTGAAAGTCAACATGTGATTGGCACGGTTAGGTTGTGGTATACCTTAAGTATTACTAGAACTCAAATTGGGAATTTGAGAGAAATGCTTCCTTCTTTTCTATTGTGATTGTTGAAGTTCGTGCATTGCTTGATGGTTTGAATTTTGCTAGCGTCTTGGGTATGGTAAATGTGGAACTGAATTAGATTCTTAATCTTTGGTGGAGATTTTGAATGGTAGGTTTTCTTGTCCATGGGTTCTTCATTCATTGATTAAAAACCTTATGAGCTTTCAGCTATTTTATCTAAACTATGTGTTTATAGAAGCTAACTCATCTGCTGACTCTCTTGCTTCTTTGGCATGCATTCAAGGTCAGAATATTGTTCGTCATGCTAAAGCTGATTTACCTCTTCAATGTAGTATGGCCATTCAACTGGAAAAGGCTGGTTTGTTTAGCCTTAGAGGTGTTCAGAAGTGAGTTTGTATTAAGATCCTTAGTGTATAATCATGCATTGTGTTCTACAAAATGTTTGCTTCTAAAGTTTGCATAAGGGGTAAGGTTAATATGCCCCCCTTGTACTTCTGTTGTTTTTATTTTAATATACAAGTCGGGGTCATTGCCTTAACCCTCCTCCCTCCAATGGACTGCCCCTAATCTTATGGCCTTGGAGGTTTTCTTAAAAACACATTGTCCATAAAGAGGATAATATTGATGAGATGTTGCTCATAGAATTTGAGTTGGATGGCTTAAGTGTAGAAGTGCTTCCAAAGTGCTATGCAATTGTCGTGTTCCACTCAAACTAAAAGGAAAATTTTGTAGGGCAACCATTAGGCTTGCTATGATGTGTGGATCAGAATTTTGGGCAACAATGTAGCAACGTATGCATAGGATGAACGTTCCTGATATGAGGATGTTGAGATGGATGTGTGGGAAGACTAGGAAAATTAAGCTGAGAAATGAACATATCTGAGGGTGTAGCTCAGCTAGGAGATAAGATAAAGGAAAGAAGGGTAAGATGGTTTAGGCAGGTAAGGCAAAGACCCAAGGAAGCAACTCTAAGAAGGTGGATGGAAAAAATCGTTGAAGAATCTAAAGGGGGAGAGGAAGTAAAAAAGAGAATGGATGAAGTCATTTGGATACTTATAATTTTGGCTGAAGATATGGTTTTGGACAGATTAGGATGGAGCAACATAATTCTTGTTGCCGACCCCAAATACTTGGGATAAGGCATTTGATGATGATTTTATTGATGGAGGTTTATAAATGTCAAAGAGTGCCTTTTAAAGATTGTGGAATTTTATGGAAGATTACAAAAGTACAAGAAACGATTGGTTGCATTTTAGCAGGATTTTTGGGGTTGCTTTTGTTCAAAATCAGTGTTATTTTGTATAAGACTCTTGGCTGATCTCGTTTGGTTTCATGTTAAGCTTGCTTCTCATTTGGCTGTTACAACTTCAAGTCTGAAATCTAAATTGTTACTACATTTATTTATCGAGGGGAAAATGGCTGATCTCGTTTGGTTGCATTTTCGCAGGATTTTTGTTCTTGCTTTTTATTTAATATCAGTCTTATTTTGCTAGTCATGCTATGGTTATCTAATGTTTGTTTTAAATCTCAAGTGGATTGTTTTCGAGGTATTGTGCCCTTCTTTATTCTTTGGGAGATTTGTCTTGCAAGGAATAATGCCAAGTATAATGATGTAAAAGTCATTGTGGTTGATGTTATTTCGTAAGTGGTTACTTGGCTGAAGGATATTAATTTTCATATTCAGCCTAAGAAGTTGGCTTCATTTTCTGATAAGTTATCTTTGGAGATTTTGGGGATTGTTGAATGCTATGTTGCCTCTTCTAGGCCTGTTTTGGTTAAGTGGCTCAAACCTATGTTTTGTTTTATGCTACTGAGTATGGTATTCAGGCTCCTTGTCTCAGCTAATTCCCTGTAATTGAAGGCCTGTACCTCTTGAGCTGTGATGGCTCCTTCTCGGAGTCTAGGGGAGGCTCAGGTGCTCTTATCAGAAACCACAGAGGAGATCTGGATTTTCCTATGGTAGAAGGCCTGTTAATGTCTTGTGGCATGAATTGGAAGCAATCGAACTGGGCTTGAAGTCTGCACTTGAAGTTGGCATCCAAAAGTTGTGTGGATTCTGATTCCGTGAGTGCTGTACACAGTACACTACATCCCTAGAACTGCTGGGGGAACCTCCCTTGGATGAATAAAGAGCAGGTTTTCCAGATCAAGTGTCTGTTTACCAATTTTCTTGCTTTGTAATGTATATCATGTCCCTAGGGAAATTAATAGTGCTACTGATTTTCTAGCAGCTCACAATCAGTCCTTTGATGTACTTGCTAAGCTTGACATTAGGAGGTTACCTAGTGACCTTATGTGGATCCTTGCTAAGGATGCTGCTGGATATGTCTATCAGAAAATGTAAAGCTTATCCTTTGTTCTTTCAATTAATTATTTACCTTTCCAATAAACAAGGGAGTAAAATTTATGCCTTAAATACATAATAAATAATATTAACCATTCTCATAATATAGTAACATCCCTTGAAAGAAAAAATATTATATAACAATTGCTAGCCACAGAATTATATCCGCCTAAGATTATGATCTGACTTGGAGAATGTCCTTTATTGTGGTGCTAACTTGTGAGTGGCGAGACTTGCTACTTTTCACATTAAGCTATCCCCAAAATAATGCTTTTTTATGTGGTTACCGTGTGTGAAAAAAGTATTTGTGAAGATATAATTTAAATATTAGTCATGCCACACTGCACTTTTGGTCAGGATACTATTGAACTTCTAATTAGATAGGTAAGAAGATACATTCATGTTATCGATTCATGTTCCACATCTAGTTTTTAAATTAGAAACTACTTATAATTGTATGAAAATATTTTTATTAAAATTATGATTTAGTTACACTAGAAATACACTTATATATTTGTTATCTTAAATGATATTATCTTTGAAAGATGTTCATAAATCTGAAACTAAACTACTTTATATGGTTAATTTTAATAAAAATATAAAAATACCTTATTCACAAAATAAGCTAAAAGTACAACTAACTCAATTTTTTTTATAAATAACAATGATGTGTGTGTGTGTGTGTGTGTGTGTGTATTATATGCAGTATGGAATACAATTGCTGTCTGAGGAGGATAGCCGAAGTAAGAAAAAAACAAGAGTTATAGTAAGAACAAAAAGATATCAAAGGTGATATTTGGGAACAAAATAATAATGAAGCAAAGAAATATAAGTATCTAGAGTAACAACTAAAACTGTCACATCCCTGCTGACATCTTCTCTGAGGGCGTACAAAAGAAGAATATGTCTCTGCCCAAACCTCCTTTGTCAAGCTATTTGCCAATGTGTTTACCATGCAAGGCACATGGGAAAACATAATACTCAGCTCTCTTTTGAGATACTGTGCAAGCCATGTCTGATGTAGAAATCTCCAAGGCCAATCTTGTTCATAGATCATCATAACCGAGTAGGAGTCACCCTCGGTCCAATGTGTCAAATCCAAGTTCCCTTGCCTCTCTCAATCCAATTGATAATGCTATCATCTCAGTGCGTGTGGAGTCCCCCTCTCCAATCAGACTTGAAAAGGCATGAGTAGTTTTTTCGACTTCATCGGTTAAGATGCTTTCTACTCCAGATGGCCCCGGATTTCCTGCAGAAGATCCATTACATTTTAATTTGATGGATCCCCGGGAAGGGTGATTCCAACTACTGATGGAGTGAATCCTCTCTGTGATTCGGGTTAGTATTTGAAATAGATTTGAGGCAGACATATGCCTTCTCGATTGCAAGAGAGCAAGTTTTCTGAACATCCCCTGCAACTGAGAACCTGCTGACAATGACCCGTTCGATCTTGGTAGATACTCCACTTACTGGACCCACATCTGTTTTAAGCTTGCTCTTAGCTTCTATGATTTCATGCAGTTCTCTAAGCGTGGAAATCCCATCCAGGAATCTATGAATCAAAGATAACCTGTAGCAGAGAACATCAACACGCCTAGCATTCCTGGCTATAAGAAGCTACATCTTCCAACATCCAAGTTTCCTTGAGATTTTTCCACAACAAGCTTAATAGTAACTCCCTTCTAGTTGCATCAATTGCCCCAGATCAACAATCTGTTTCTTTTGGTGTTGGAGCGTGCACACAATATGGAAAGATATTCCATAGGAGTCCCGTTTGTCAAATTCAATGCACACTAACCAAAGACTAGGATCTTTGTTGTCATCAAATAAGTGGCAGATACAACAAGGGCACCTCTTCTAAATATTTCATCTGACGTTAAAATAGCTTTACATGCAGAGCTTTACAGATCCAAGTGTTTGAACATCTAAAATGCAGCTCGGTAACCAGTGGAAGTCAAATGGGATTTTCCCCTTTCTTGTGTTGCCTCTAAAACGTGTTTGAAGTAGTTCCTTCTTTGGACCAGCTTTGCTATATACATGGAGGAGCTTCTGATATCTTGAAACATCATCTGAATGTTCATTTTTTGCTCGGCTGGTTTGTGCAAATGAAGAAAGACTTGTATGCCAAAAACTTTAGTAATCTCTGTCTTGTGAATCCATTCCTTTAAATTAAAGAGAAAAGTTAAGGCATCATCTCTTAAGGGAAGGCGACAAGGGAGGCATGAATCTAGGGTTTTGATCGACCAAACCCTAAATAAGGAATCGATTTTACTTAGGAGGTCATGACTCATGAATCAGTGTGGACTTTGCTGAGGGAAAGTTCGAAGTAATATTGGGGAGAAATCAGGAATCTTTAATTGAAAGTATGAAACTTCAGAACTATCATAAGATACATGAATATTGTCACATCCCAAACCTAGAGATCTCAATGGAGTCCCTAAAGATTTGAAATATAACCCTCACCCCATTCCATATGGGAGTGGTAGTCAATACTTTGCCAAACCATAGAAATCAATTAAGATAATTATAAAATAAAGTTCTGGAAAATAATATCCAACCAAAACAACCATAACAGCGAAAATAAAATAAAATACTCCAAGTCTCATGCTTTCATCAAAACCCTATTAAATTACTCAATTCTGATCCTATCTAATAAAATCAAATAAAGACATACAACTAGCAATTCCTAATACAAAGTCTACTGAAATTATGAAATAATGTTCTAACTATAACTAAGGTCTTCAACATAGCCTTGTCCTTCGTCTTGATCATCATAGTCTTGCTGTCCACCATCTATAGGTCCTGAAATATGTTATGCTCGAAAGCGTAAGATACACTTAACTTGAAAGTAAACAAGTCAAAACAGTATTTAAGATTGACGTAGGGACAATGCCACTCTTCAATAGTATTCAATAGACAAAAACAGAAAGAATAGTTGGTATAGGCAAATAATGATATGAAGTTATGTATAATGCAATATGATGTGATGTGCAATGCAAATATGTTGGTTCCATTATTAATGAATGCAATGCATGTTGTGCACCTAAACAGATATAATCACCACATGTGATCTAAGAACGATCATATGAAATGCAATATGCATACTGTTTGGCATTCGATTAGTGTATGTTTCACACCCGATCTTACTCCAATTACCCAAGATGTCCCATCAATGTGAATTCCATCCCCTTAATACAAAGCTGTGATAATGAATTATTCTATGTGCGCATCATAGTTTCTAGGGGTTTTGTCACGCCCCAAAACCCGGCACGACTCTCCATGTGGAAAGTGTCCAAATTTCGAGGCGCAACCTTCGGGATTCATT
>JAUPMG010094972.1:0-12456 GCA_031762675.1 Pachysandra terminalis
GATCGGGGATCGTCCCCAAACGATCCCAAGTTGGATCGTCCGATCCAACTCGGGATCGGACGATCCTTTACACCTTGACAGTGAGAGCATTTATATCTTTAGAGCTAATCCATTCTGACATTAGTGGACCAATTAGTGTTGGTACCCAGCATAGAGAGTCCTATTTCATCACATTTATAGATGATTACACGTGATACGGTTATGTTTACTTGATTTCCCACAAGTCAGAAGCATTAGATTGCTTTAGACACTTCGTGGTTGAAGTCGATAACCAATTGGATCGACTCACTGAGTGTCTCCGTACCGAAAGAGGACGTGAGTATTTATCAGATTTATTCCCAGAGTTATGTGAAGAAAAAGGAATCCGTAGGCAATTGACCATTGCAGGTACACTTCAGCAGAATGGTGTTGCGGAAAGAAGGAACTGTACCTTGTTAGAGATAGTGAGGTCAATGATGGCGCATGCGAACCTACCCATTAGCTTTTGGGGAGACGCACTGACAAATAAAGCCTACATCCTGAATCGTATCTCGACGAAATCAGTTCCTAGTACACTATACCAGTTATGGACAGGCAGGAGCCTAATTTGACTCACATGAGACCATGGGGATCGACAGTTCATGTTCATGTACCTTCTCACCGGAGGGGAAAGCTAAACAAAAGAGCCGTTTAGTGCATCTTTGTGATATACTCAGAGCACTCTAAGGCCTACGTTTTTGTCCGTGAACATACAGAGGGGGGTCTAACCAGATTGAGTCACGTGATGTGGATTTCATCGATGATGATTACCCAATCATGAAAAGATCAGGGATGAATCTAGAACTCATCGAGATGAATGAGCCAGAGTTGGGATCAGCGGAGATCACCCCATATCCAAACACCGTTGAGAACAAAGGTTCTCAAAAGGATCCTATGGATTCTAGGGATGTTGAGGATAGTGTCCCTGAGGGCATGGATTCCAATAGTCTCATGCGTCGGAGTAGTGTACAAATTCCTCGCCATCGTTTTACGATTGAGGGCGAGTCGTTCGTGATTACCACGCTAGATGATGATGAGTCTGGTGCACACCAGGATGCGTTACCATCACATGCTTTGTAGAAGTGGATACTGTTATGCAAGATGAAATGACTTCCATGGAGAAGAACCAAGTCTGGTAACTTATTGATCTTCCCTCTAGGCACAATATCATTGGAAACAAGTGAGTTCTAAAGGTAAAGCGCAAGGTAGATGGAAATGTAAACAGATACAAGGCCCGTTTCGTGGCAAAGGGTTACACCCAGAGAGAGGGTATTGACTATCAGGAGACGTTCTCACCAACAGTGAGATTTGCCTCTACTCACCTCATTCTAGCTATTGTCGCATATTTAGATTTGGAACTCTGCCAGATGGATGTTAAAACTATGTTTCTCAATGAAGAACTGGATGAGGAGATCTATATGGATCAGCCTAAGGGTTTCGTGGCCGAGGGGTATGAGCACAGAGTTTGCAGACTCAAACGCTCTATATACAACCCGAAATAGTCACCCAAACAATGGTATTTTCGATTCCATCGAGCCATTATAGAGTTTGGCTTTATGATTATTGAGGAAGACCACTGTATGTATGTTAGACATCATGGTAGGAGCTTTTTTATCTCGTTAATGTTTGTTTACGACATATTGGTAGCAGGGAATGACAAGGAGATGAAAGTTGCCACTAAAAAGTGGTTTTCCTTCAGTTTTGAGATAAAGGATATGGGTGAGGCAGATTACGCGCTTGGAGTTAAGATTCATAAGCATTGCGCTAAGAGGCTTCTTGATCTATCTCAGGAGACATGCAACAAGAAGGTACTTAAGCGTTTCAGGATGCATGATGCTAAACCTATAGATACTCATGTCGAGAAGAACGCTTTATTACATCTTGGCTTTTGTCCACGAACTGAGAAAGAGAAGGAATAGATGGCTTGAGTTCCCTATGCTAGTGCTATAGGTAGTCTGATGTACGCTATGATGTGTTCCCGATCCGATATTAGTTTCGCAGTTGGTTTAGTCGGTCGATTTTAGAGTAACCCGAGGCAGACTCATTGGAAGGCAGTGAAATGTATTCTTCGATATCTACATGGGATAGCAAATTACATGTTTTACTTCTAAGGAGCAGATTTGTAGCTTCGAGGCTACAACGATGCGGCCTGGACAGGTGATCTAGATAATCGAGAGTTGATGTCAGGATACACGTTCTTGCTAGGTAGAGAGGCTATTTCGTAGAGTAACAAGAAGCAAGTCTGCGTCACGTTGTCCACCATGGAGTCCGAGTACATAGCTTGTTGTGCAGCAGTCCAGGAGGCCGTATGGTTGCGGCGATTCTTACAGGATTTTGGAGTCTTTTGAGCAGACATAGGGTTTATCACCATCTATTGTGATAACATGACAACAATGTCCTACGCAAAATAACCCAAGTACCATGGCAGAACTAAGCACGTCAATATTCGCTATCATTACTTCAGAGACAGAGTTGCACATGGAGACGTGTCCCTTACAAATGTCCCTACATAGCAGACAACAGTTGATCTCATGACTAAACTCATAGCTAGACAAGCTTTTAGGGTTTATGTCAAAGAGACTGGCTTACGTAGATTGTGATTTGTGTTAGTGGTATAATCTTTATTTATATTTTGATACGTAGACATCTTATATTATATATATTTTATGCGTTAATAATTAATAGAGTTTAATTTTCATGAGATTGTGTATTACATGCACACTTTACACATACATTTTCATTATATTATGAGGATATGGATATGATATGTCACCAAGCTAGTGGTCGGCTTCTCACAAAGCAATCAGCCCAGACGCATGCATTGCGAGCAAGATGAGACATTTAGAGGACTTATGCCATCGGGAGCATTCAGAGGACTCTATGAGTTACATGTCGCCCTGGGAGAACCAGGATTCGATTCTTTTCTGAGAATCGATCTTTACCTGATAAAACGGGATGTGAGACCATAATAAAGGCGATTGAAAGTTACAACTTGGATTAAGGAGCTCAAGTCATGAATTGTGATTGAACTAAGATATGTATGGCATTGGAAGTTGACACACTCTTGGCTGGTCCTAAAGCTCCACTGTGGCATGTGTTGCATACCACATGTGCTAATAGCGACGTTTCTTTGGAGAGCAAGTGAATGAATCCCTATTTCCTTGTTGTATGAGCGCACGATGATCCTGATTAGATAACTTGTGTCCGTATTTACCCTTGATTATGTCATGAAGTCAGACCTGATGATTGCTACTCTAACATTCTTTCCTATGGACATGGATTATACGGTTTAAAGGGGTTTGACTGGGAAAGCAATTAGATTGAAGATGGCACGAGGCTTAGGAAAGACTATTTGGCATCACATTCATAAAGAGATATGCTCAAGATTTAAAGTTATCATCTTTGATGTTTCACATTTTTACTTATATGTATCTGATATATGTAAACTATATGAATTATTTTAAATGAGCAAACAATTATGAATCTTGGAGTTGAGTATAGGGATCTAAGCTTAAGCTCATGAGGGGGTAGAAATACTCAAACCGACTTGGCCAAATGGTTCTAGGGCATAGGCAAGACTTTTAAGAGTGTCTCCATATTAGTTTTATGGGAACTTAATATGGAGCGTTCGTTCGTTACTTTGTGCTCATCGGTCGTACACTCAACGACTTGTATAATTAGCATCTATGATTGGAAGTTCTGATGTATATGAAAGATATGCACACTTGTAGTGCCAACTATGGACAAGTGGGAGATGTTAGATATATACTTGGGTTGACCCGGTTGGCCCAACCCGGGTCCCTACTTGGGACATTCATATTAGACAAATGGCCTGTGTGAGACTCTCCTAATCCTTAGGGATAAGGAGATTGAGTCGTTGTAGGAGTAGAATTGAGTCTTCTATACATAGAAGACTCCTCCCATACTAAGTGATCATACGTGAGATTCAATCTAGAGAATTGAGTCTTCAATACATAGAAGACTCCTCTTCCTCCCCATACTAAGTGATCATACGCGAGATTCAATCTAGAGAATTGAGTCTTCAATACATAGAAGACTCCTCTTCTTATCAAAAAAAAAAAATACATAGAAGACTCCTCTTCCTCCCCATACTAAGTGATTATATGCGAGATCCAATCTAGAGAATTCTCTCTTTTGACCTCTTCTTCCTCCTAGAGATTTGGTTTGCTTCTAGAGTTTCATACAATAGTCCTTGATTGATTGGGTGTGGGCATCCTTGTGTGGTTCTAGTAATCACACATATACCGACGTGGGACAATATCTGGTTTGTGATCGAGTTTTTTCCGCTGCAGATCCAGGTTCATGTGTATAGAGATACATGATCTGGTTTGTATTATCCTTCTTATACATTGATTTTCTGTTTATATATATTTGGTCTAATCAGGTTTGGTTTATAGATCGTTCAGTTTAACCAAAACCTTAATAGTAAAGCGAATCAAAATAATTCGATTTTTTATTTCTTAAACCGTAACCAAACCAATATAAAAAACAATGAACCAAATCGATTTTATCAGTTTAGCTCAGTCAACTTTCAATTTAAATCGAACCGATTGGCCTAGAAAGTTTGAGCCGAGCCCAAGCCAGAGCCCAAAAGGTTTAACAAGCCTTGACCCATCTAAAGCCTTACTCATGGTTTACAAACCTGAGCATACCTCAGCTCAGCTCGTTTACAAGCCCTATACCTGAGATTTAAGATTTTACAGCCATGCTTTCATGGACTAGCCGAGTTCAGCAAGGACATGCTTGATCTCAAGCCACAATACAACTATTGTATCAAGTGACTTTGGATTGGACCGTTCTAATCGATACCGGTATGAACTGGCCGAGACGGACTGGTCCAATGATCGGTACAACTGATCCAATCCAACTTTTGTATCAGATCTAGATCGCCGGAGATCCGGATAGGGATCAGTCCAATCCATGATCCCGAGACTTAAAACCTTGTTTACGGCCCCATTCTAGCGGATCTTATCCTTCTCGCATGCTCGCACAACGTGTCGCTACTTACTTGATGATTGCTCAGAAGTAGGGACCCACATGAGACCGGGCCGGGATCCTCTATGATTTAAAACCCTGCGGGTCCCTGTGATGTAGAGACAGCCCCGGGTGGGGGCCGGTGGCGAAAATACCATTTCGCTATTTCGCCCCCCAGGTGCCGTCTTGGTGGGCGCCGCCCACACGAGGATATCTCTACATCAGAGGGACCCGCAGGGTTTTAAATCACAGAAGATCCCGTCCCCATGAGATAAACAGGATGCGAGCCCCCCATGAGACCCCCCGAATCTCAAAAAGCAAGGACAAGAAATATCGGGCTAGTACGCGAGTGTGAATAGTATTTAGGGATATTCACAAAAAAAAAAAAGAAAAAAGAAATTGGGATATAACTAAATCAAGGAAAACGAGGGACCGAGATAAAGAGTTGAACCAGAAAGGCCGGCAAATCGGAGAGCTTCTTCAATCATGCGAATCTGAGCAGATCGATGGTCAGAAATTGACGCTTGCACGTCTGGGTCGTAGAAACCATGGTGCAGGTGGTCTCCCCATATGTCCTCCCATATCCCTGACGACTCGTCGTAGAACTCTGCTATCCCCTTCTGCAGCTGCCGCTCCGCCTCCGCCGACGCCGACGCCACCACCCTCCTCCTCCATTTGTCGAGACCCGTATGAGTTGGCGTTTGAAGATACATGCGCTTTGGCCTCGTGTCTCTATAGAACCTCCTCTCGCCTGTGGAAGGCCGACGAAGTGAATGAAGGAACGGTGAATCGCAGGTGCGTATGAGATTATTCATAGCCTCCGACGAACTCCAAAGACACTCTTGCGAATAGATTCATAGAACAGAAGAGCGGTGGAGGATTTAGTTGTAGGGAGAAAAGGTCTGACTAAACGACAGATAAATGGCAGTGGAACACATGCGGTGTGGTAGTGCAGCTGGATGCGGCCACGTGCTATTGGTCCCCATTGTTTAACCCCGTGAGGTCTCGATTACTTGCACTTAGACCCTGAGGTTTGTTAAACTACTCTTCTGAAATACATCACCTCCACCACCCCACATCAGTCCATCACTCTCTTTTGAGGTTTTATACAAAAAAAGGGTAATTGTAGTTTAACAAATTTTAGAATCTAAGTGCAAGTGGTGAAACCTTATAGGGTCAAAGTATAATTTCTCTTTATTTTTTGGGTTACTTTTATAGTTAACAAAATTACACAATGCATCAAAGAATTATTAGAGGATTAATATTTGATTTATAATTAAAAAAAGTATTAATCGATAGACAATGTAGATTAACTAAAAAAGTACAACTGATTTATCATTGATTATTCATAAAATTACAAAAAAAATTAATATTATGATAAATGAGCGCTTATATGTAAATAACTTTACAAATGTAATAAAAGAAAAAAAAAATCCTTAAATCTATACTATCAAGAAAAGATGTATAGTAAAGTGTATCAATAATTAAAACTTTAATTAAATAAAATAAAATAATATTTAAATTTATACTATGAAGAAAAGGGTGTATTGTAAAGTGTATCAATAAGTGCAGTAGCTAGTATCTTTGATTTAAATAAGTCTAAAATAAAAATAGATTAAAAATATTTAAAAAAAAAAAGATTAAAGATAGAATATAATAGGATACTAAAAATAAGAGTATTTTAATAAAAAAAATGAACAAAAAATATTTGAAAATAAAACTTGCATTTAATAGTAATATATATTTGAGTAATTTACAGATACTCTCTTAAGGTATGTACAAATTGTAAAGACCTCCCTTCACCTTTAAAAACAACAGTTTCCTCCTTTCAGATTTGATGAGTAGTCACATTTACCTCCCTTCCGTTAAATCTCTGTTCAAAAACTTGGATGAAATTTGTTGAGTTAACTAATGTAAAGACAAAAATACCCCTTTTTTGTTATAAGCTTTTAAAATCTATAATATTAAGAAAAATGGTGCATCAGAAAGCGTGACAATTAAATTCTATTGCTTTTACAAAAGTATCCTTATATAGTAAATTACTTCAATAATATTTTTGAGGATAACTTTGTCTTTTAACTCTCAAAAGAAAAGTCCAATATTATTTTCCTTCTCTCTGTCTCTCTCACTATTCCCTCTTCCCCACAAAACGGTTCTTACAATTCAGTTAAATATCAAAAAGAAAAATCCAATATCTTTTTTCCATATATCTCTCACAGATTTCTCTCTCTATAACGGTTATAATTCAAATAAATATCTAAATGAAAAGTCGAATATCTTTTTCGTTATATCTCTCACACGCTCTCACATCAATTAAATATCTAAAAAAAGTCCAATATCTTTTTTCTTTTTATTATCTCACATACCCACTCTTGGTTCCCTCCTCTCCACACGATTCCCCTTATATCTCTCACACAAACTCTCACTTCAATTAAATATCTAAAAAAAGTCCAATACCTTTTTTTTTATTATTATCTCACATACCTACTCTCGGTTCCCCCTTTTCCACAGGTCGGTTTCAAACGGTTGTTACAATTCAGTTAAATATCTAAAAGAAAATAAAAATAATTTATTATAACTATCCACTACTAACGGTCAACACAATTACGTATTGTTCTACAAAATAGTTATCATCCTTGCATTTTCTCTTTACTGTCGTGAAAGATCTGCTATCAGACTATCTTATTATTTTGTTTCCAATCACGGTGAGAGCAAATTGGAGCAGTCTCAAAAATAGTGAAAAAGGGATCTGTTACCAGTGGGTCGCCGTAGACGTCGGCTGCAGAAGCGTGGTCGAATGTTATGGTCCTATGTATTAAGTGCTTAACCAAATGAGTTTCCATAAGTCCTGGGGCTTTTGGAACAACGGTTAGGCACATAACAGATGGTATCAGAGCTAGCACCACGTCTCGGGTTCCAGTCACAATGAGAGCAAATTGGAGCAGAGTCTCAAAAATAGAGAAAAAATGGATATGTTGCCAGTGGGCCGTCGTGGACGTCGGCTGCAGAAGCGTAGTGGAATGTTACGGTCCTATGTGTGTTAAGTGCTTAACCAAATGAGTTTCCATAAATCCTGGGGCTTTTGGAACAACGGTTAGGCACGTAACATATTTCTTTCAAAAAAATTGATTATTTCTCTTACAGGTGTGTTTAGATTTACTTATTCCATCACAATTCTATCTATGAATTCTTTATTTATTTTTTTAAATATGCAGTTTTATATTGAAGTATCCTCCTCAGTCGTCACCTCCATTCTCTGCAATTTTTCCTTCAGATAACATAATGATAAGTTTACAGTAAATGTCTAATAGTTAATTTTTTAAACATCTTTATCTTATTAGTTCTCTAATATTTTTTTTAGTTTTCGTAACGGAATGGAAAATCTTATCACTACATTGTTATTTTAACAAATCTAGATTCTTTTTTTCTTATATATGCTTATCTACGATTTTTTTTTTCAGTAATTTTTTTCTAAAATATTCTAAGGTTTTCGATTATACCGTAAAGTGATACTCTCTCTCTTTTTTATCATATCCTCAAGATCATCACCCTTTGGCCTGTCAACGAGTCGGATTCAGACCGAATCGCAACTGATCCAAGTTGGATCCGATAGTGAAGTCCGAAAATCCGAATTCAATCCGATAGGGAAATCAGAATATCCGAATCCGATTCAATCACCTGTAAATTATATATTTATATATATATCTCTAATCTAAATATGCAATCGAGAATTGGTGGGGTGGTAAGGCACTACCCCCAAATGTTTGTTTTCATTGTAAATTATAATCGGATCAAATCTTTATCGGATCGGATCACTAAACACCCGAGTTTAATCCGATTATATTTTGGATCAGATCGGATCACTAAAAACCTATACCGAATCCGGCATTATCATATCGGATCCGGATCATGATCCGGTCCATTGACAGACATAGTCACCCCTATTGTCGTTTGTTCCCTACAATTGTTCCTTCAGATAAGAAAATGGTAAATTATAATAAATGTCTAATAATTAAGTTTTAAATACCCTTATTTTATTAGTTTTAAATAATTTAATTTATTTATTTTTATCTTAACCTTATCTTAGGGTATCGATTATCCTATAAAGTTACTCTTTTTTTAGTTTTCACAACGGAATGGTAAATCTTATTACTACAACAAATCTAATTTTTTATCATATTTATATACGATATTTAATTTTCTACTTTTTGTTCTTAATAGGTTATCTTATTAGTTTTCTAATATTTTTAATTTTTAAATTTTTAATTTTCGTAATGGAATTCTAAATCTTATCAATAACAAATGTAGCTTTTCTCTCATGTTTATCAAGGGATTCTTTTCATATATTTTTTGGATTCCGATAATCCCATAAAATGGTATTTATTTTTTATTTTTTAATAACCAGAAAACAAAACTACTAAGCATTTGGTATTTGGTGTTTGGCTTTGACTGACATATGTAGGTGAATCTGCTGCAAAAGGGCTCACCGTAACAAACTATAGCACTTTTCTTTCTGTTTTTTTTGGGGAAGAAATACAGCCCATCTCTCTCTCTCTCTTCATTTGATCTTTTCAAATGCTCATTGGTACGGTGATCATTTTATAATTCGGCATCCATAATATGAAAAGGGTCCGATCGTTTCAAAGAATTAGAATTGTGTAGAATTGAGAATTGGAATTGTGTAGAATTGAGATTTTCATGATTGGATGTCAATAAATAATTAGAATTTGGAATTTGATTTTTTTTTGTTAATTTTTTTTTAAGTTTTTAAATTTTTATTTTTATTATTATTATTATTATTATTATTTTTATTTTTTTTGTTAACGATAGATGTAAATCCGACCGATCCGATATCCATTTGAAATCCACAGGGTAGAGAATTGCAATTAACAACCTTCCCCCTGTGAATTCGGCAACTTCAAAATAGCCAATAAATGAATTTCGTAGAATTCATGTAGAATTCGAATTCGAATTCCTTAATGCACTCTCAAACAGAAAAATTGGAATTAGAGGCTCCAATTCAAATCCCTGCCCCAATTTCACGAACTAATCGGCCCCTAAGTGTTTTGCCCTTTGTGGATTGGAAATTTGAAATCACCATACTTCATCATGCGTTTTTTTTTTTTTTTTTGGGTTTGCACACATTAACCAAAGGCAATTTGTGTATTGTTAGTGTACATAAATTTAAAGAATAGGTAATTTCCTATTATTAATGAAAGTTGTGGGATATGTCTCAGTAAATTTGGGCTAAATCGGCTAGGGGTGCACAACTCAGTTCGGTTTGGGTTGGGTTGACCTCAATCCAACCCCAAACCGACTTCCTAAAGTCAACCCAAACCCAACCCAACCCAATTTTTACCCTGAATTATGAAACCCAAACACCAATTAAACTGATTTTATTTTGTAAACCCTAAACCCAACATAAGCTGCAATTTCAGGTTGGTTTGGATTGGGTTAATTTGGGTTGATGAACACAATCACAGGCTGAGACATATATTTAGACTTAAACTAACCTAAACAATGTGCAAATATTTATAGCAATGAGCTTGTTTGGAAGTTTATAAACCCCTAAATTCTAAAATTTACATACTCCTAGTATATATACTACCATTAAAAGCAAATACTACTTTTAATAATATTTTCGTACAATTTTTTATTTTTTTTTTGATTTAAATTCCTTTTTTCCTAATTTTTTTATTTCTTTTTTAACGCCTTTTTCTTTTCTATATTTCTTATTCTTCTTATTTTTATCCAAATAAGAAGACTCCAATTAGAAACGCCTACTTGCTCCCAAAAAACAAGGACACATGTTTGATATATCTCTTTATCAAAATCTCCAGATTGTCAACAAGCTTCCAGGTATCGTCGAAGACGATCTCATGATTAGGAAACGCCGCCCAAGCAACAATCCTCTACTTCTTGTGCGGCTCCGCCACTCGTTCATCGGCAATTGAGGAAGATGAAGCTTCTTCAGAAGCCATGGAAATTGGTGGTTTCACAGCAGAGTCTTGAGTGAGTGGTTCAAGCCCTAGAGAATCGAAATCTCGGTTAACATCTTCGGTGCTGTCGTCGTAAGTCCTAAGAAGACCTTCGTAGGTATGACCCCGATCGCCATCGATGAACTCACCGTAGGTTTTGAACACCTCGTCTAAAATCGCATTGATCTGCTCGTCACTGAACCTAACCCTAGGGTTTACGGCGACGACGAGAGACACCATTCTTGCCTGTTGAGTCCTCCGTCTCTATTCACGTCGAATTGCTGGAAAATTCTCTTTACCTTCTTCTCTCTACTCGCCATTGCCGCCATTTCTCTCTCAAATTCATGATAATGGTGAAGCAAGAACACGATTGTTCGACTGGTAGAGTTTTCTTTTAGATTCAGAACTCCGAATCCATCTCTAGGGTTCGTAGAGAATTGTTCGGTAGAGGATGAATCAAAACAATAAGAAGCAAGAACACGGTTGATCTATTCGTAGGGTTTTCTTTTTAGATTCATTACTCGAAATCCATCTCTAGGGTTCGTCGTAGAGAATTGTTCTTCTCTCTGTTTTTAAGTTTTTTTCTAGTTTTCTTGGGAGGCGTGAAAGAGATTAAAGGCTATTTAGATTCTGGTGTTTTTTTTGTGGAGTGGTGGTGGTGGTGGGGCCTTGAAGCCCCATGACAGTGAGTGATCTTTCTCTCTCTATCTTTTTCTTTCTATATTTTCTTCAGTGCTTGCCTCGTGGGACTCTTCTTGTTGTTTCTCTTCTCTCGTGTGCTGGCCAACGACTTATAAACAACTAGCAAGGTGTCTTGTGTTTCTTTTGGGCCGACCCGAAGACTCGTTTGATCCGTACTAACAATCCAATTTGGGGTTTGGTTCAGGTTTTAGTTCTATATTATCTATGAGTGAAGTAGTTGTAATAATACTTACCAGGATATTAAAAGATAAGTAGATAAGAGACTATTATCCTACCAATCTCAAGATACTAATAGATTAGTAAATAGAAGACACCTTATCTACTAATATTTACTAATTAATATTAATATTTTTTAAATTTATAGTATTATTCGATTAGATTATTAAAATTTTAGAAAATCAATAGTTTGTAAAAGAAAATAAAGATCTTAAAGAAAATCACGATTTTAATTAGTTATACAATATGAAAAATTATTTTTAAGGTTTTCTTACTGTTTTAGATTATAAATATTTGATTTGTCCCTGTTATAGATTATAAATATTTGATCTATCTTTTTTAAACTTATAAAAAAAAATATTTCATGAATAATCTTTGAACAATATAAGTAATTACCTTTTTTATTAATATAAATTATGGTATTTTCATACATTTATCTTTTATCAATTAAAAAAATTAATGAATTTTTTGTCAATTTTTATAACTAACAAACCCTTATCCTAACAATCTTTTGATACAAATAGATAAGTAGTAGGATACTAATAGA
>JAUPMG010094983.1:0-12455 GCA_031762675.1 Pachysandra terminalis
GTTTAATCAAAATCTGATCTTTCCTGCTAATTAGAAATAATTTAATTAATTTAATAATTTTTCTCCCTTCAGTCCTTTATGTTCGACACCCTCATAATAGCCCTATCTGCAAAGATTCGTCCTATTGCGAGTGGTATTATTATTTTTTGGTTTAAAAAATCCACAATCACTCTCCTATAATAATCTGGAGTCCTCCAACTATGGATTCAAGGAAAAGGTGTTACTCATAGACCAAATCCATGGTCAAGAGTTATTGGTGTGCATGTGAGTGGGTGCACCTTAGCTAAACATTCATTCCTTGTGTACAAGGTGTAACAACAACTAGCTAACATGTAGATCATTTAATTCACAAGAAACATAAATTATACCCAAGTAACAAGAATAGTGGAAACATAAAGGGGATATCATATAATATTACCATTTATGTATTCACTCGAGTTGCACCAGATACAATAACTGTTATAGGTGTATCATTCCTCCCAGTTCATCCTTCACCATTTATCAACATACTTAATCCATAAGGATATGTATACTAATTGTACCCTGAATGTCTCATAATCTCATGCATGACGTGATACATAATTCCCAATTCATGTGCAAGATGTATTCTGCTTAACTGAAGAGCACACACATTACATACATTCCGTATACTACTATACCAAACCATTAAACCAATCACAAGATGTGAATCACACTAAAAATTATATTAGAGTGCATTATTTTCAATTCCAATCACAATACACGTTTTGTATATTAGCTAATAAACACTAGATCCTAAGGCCAGGTAAACAGGTTTGGCAAGGTCTTCGGCACACCGAAACACATCTCAGTGACCCCTTCGACACACCATTCGGCAAACCGAAGCACTACTCGATGACCAATTCAGCGGACCTAACTGAGATTCAGTGACAAAACCAGGGGACAAGTTCTCGGCGACCACTTCTGCACATCGAAGTCTACTCAACGGGGTGTTCATGCTCGGTGGCCATCTCGGTGAGGTATTCAAGCTTGGCGACTTGTTCGGCGAGCCGAACAATCAGCCTATAGCCCAGAAAGAGTTCGGCAACTCGTTTGGCAGACCCTGGAGGTCACCGAACGTCGCGTTCAGGTCAAGATCGAGGGGATTTCTATAAATTCGAACATACCACAAAAGGAAAACTCCTATCATGCATTTAATAGTTAAAATCCATTAAAATACTACTCTAAAACATGGTATTAAGCTATCATTTAAGATTGAGACAAATCAACCCATTCTCCAACCAAGAAACAAACTAAAACTAATAACCAATCATTTAGCCTAGTCTAGAACATGAAAATGAGCTCTAACTTATCATCTTGACATTTGATTCATCCAAAACATACTATGAGCATGGAATGTAAAGAGAAGAGTATGAAATCTAAAATGAGTCTATCTATGTTCATGAAGATATCCACTTACCTCTTGATTGAAGATGTGAAATTCCCCAATCTTCTAGTAATCCCCTCTTCCTTCTCCACACCAAGAATCTCAAACCTTCAAGAGACCAAGAATGAGATTCTTCTCATTCTCTCTCCTTCAAACCCCTTCATGCCACATAGCATTATCCTATGATTCCCTTTTCAACCACTAAGATCCTAACCCTTTAATCTCAACTACCCAATCCAAACCATTCATTTGCAACCACTTTATTCCTAGCCCTTGAAACCTACTCAAATCTTAACCCCCCATACACACCCACTTTCATCCTCACCTTACAAACACAACCTCCCTAACCACTTCAATCTAAACCACACAATGCTATCCATACATATCATCAAAGAAGAAAATTTACAAGTTTTCCATTCTCCCAACGTATAAGGGTTAAACTAGTATACATAGTGGTAATACCCAATAGTCACGCAAGTTTGATCGCATGGTCGAATCTAATCCGATCGGCGATCCAACCAAGGGTAACAAACATCATGTGATACGGAATATAAAAGTGAGCAAATAGGAAGATCAAATCAGCAGTAATATTTTATTCCTATTCAATTACTAATTTAGGTTATCTGATTAATAACTAAGTCTAACAAGTTTATCAAATCGATTTTTAATGACCTATGGAATTCTAGTATAGTTTACGTGATTAAGGATTTCAAATGCTCTAAAATAAATTACTAATTGAAATTGACTTATGAATCTAAATAAATTACTATCTTATCCTGAGATCTCAGGTTATTATTTTCATATTTTGTTCAGGTTGTTATAGCCTATGCCCCTTAAAAGAATTTCGTCCTCTAAATTCCTTTACCTAACAAGAAAAGTTAACAATACTTACCTTGAATATTCTGAAATGATGCTCTTGTCAAGTTCCGATCGTACCCTTTTTTTACTTTGTCGTGTAGTGGTTGTTGTGCCGGCTTCTGATTCTGTTGGCACTTAGAGTCCGGATATATTCTGTTGTTGATGTTGGGATGCAATCTGCCATGATCCCTTTGGAAACTAGCACTCGTGCTAATGGTGTCCCCGCCTCTCATAGTTGTAGCACTTCTTATTTGGGGTAGAGCGTGGGGTTTTTACTGATTCCTTTGTCTTTTGTCTTTTCTGCAATTCGGCTTGGTAGTCTCTGGATTTCCTTTCCTTCTTCCGATCTCGAGCTTCATGAAATTCTCATATTTCTTTCTCTACCTTCTCTACACAGTCCACAACTTCATGATATGTTGTGAATTCTCTCACAACCAGTCGGCTCCTAATAATCGGCTTCAGTCCACTCTCAAACCGAAAAGCTTTCTTCCCCTCTTGGTCTACCGCATACTTGGCAAACTGGGATAGATCTGTAAATTTGGCTACGTACTCCATTACTGACATGCTCCCTTGCTCTAGCTTCATGAACTCAAGTTCCTTCTCTCTTCTGATTGTCTTGGGAAAATACACAGTGTAGAAAACCTCCTTAAATTTCATCCATGAACTGACAGGCTTGATCTCTATTACAGACTTCCACCACTTTCGAACCTATCCTTCAAGCATGAAAGATGCAAAATGAACCGTATCTGGATCTTCTACTTTCATGACTTCAAATATGTGCTATATCGAGTCGATCCAGGCTTGGGATTCAAACGGATCTATGGTTCCTTTAAAAACTGCGGGTCCTAGCTCCTTGAACTGTTTGATACCTTTGATGTTCTCCAGTAAATCAACTTGAACTTGTGCTTGTTGTTGTTCCATCATACTGGCCATCTGCCCCATAGTTTGAAAAATACTGGCAAGTTGTGGATTGATACTGTTGTTCTTCTTAGATGGACTCATATCTGTATGTCGACTTCTTTTACCACCCTTTCAATTTCGTCCTAGGTAACCTGTGCAAGAAAAGACAACATCCGTCTTTCCCATGAGTTAAAATCTCACGTCGTTAGTATTGAACTGCCAACATTCAGCACACAGAAACTTATGAAATATCGGCACCTTGAAAATTTTTAAGACATCATCAGACTCAAAACTTATGGAATTGATTGAAAAAAGAAGAATTAAGTTCTGATACCACTTTTGTCACGACCCAAACCGGAAACCTCATCAGAAATCCCAATTTGAACTTTTAACCTTCACTTCAAACAAAGCTTGGGAGTGGTAAGCGATATCTAGCCAAAAAGGGCTAAATAAAATGGATATTAAATAAAATACAAATTATGAGGTATTAAATTTCTTAAATAATATCCCATCAGATCATTCAGTATACAAGCAGCGGAAATTTAACACAAGTCCAATATTTTCAAAACAATTCCTACAAATAGTTTAGGTAAAAACCTAAAATAAAAATCTTAGAGAAGACTAACGTCTATAGGAGAATTAATATCAGAGTCGCAAAGATATATATATATATATATTCTAAATTCATTCAAAGGAGAAATAATATGGTGAAATGTACATTACTATTAGAATCCCAATAGTAAACAACTGAAAGAAAGTAGATAGATTACAAGTCCATAATCAATCGAAATCTAAATAAAACGTTTATAGAACGGAAATTCAAATAAGGATAATTAGTAACTAATATATTATATCAAGTAATATGAACAGGTGCTACATCTTCATCCAGTCTTCGTCTGGATCTTTAGCAAATGTACTTGAAATGTGGTTGCTATAAAGCATGAGCTATACTAGCCAATAAGTAGGATATATTCAGGAATATATAAGACTATTCTATAAAATATGCAATTCACAATACTCTCAGTCCATACAACAAACAATATAATTAGATGCATGTGGTCAATTTATTGATTAATGCATGTTGTGCACCTACTTTACAGTAATCACCAAATGTGATCTAACAAACATTTTGTTATGCATTGGGTCTATGTCGATTCCACAAGACCGACCTATCTTAGAGTAAGATACCTTAATAGAATATCCTCCAAAGATAAGATCCTTTCTGACTAGTGATTGTTCGTGGTGGCTCCATCATATGATCTCAATCTTGCTACTACAGGATGCTCACACAGATGCCACCAACCAATAAATGGACTGAATAGCAGATTATTCTATGTGCGCAACATAGTTTCTAGGGGTTTCCACCTTGAGGACACAAGTGCCTCACCTAATTTTCGATCATAGGGACGAATCCCAAGGCAACACACAAAACTTACTCAAAGAACCACACACGACAGGTTAGTTATCAGAGCTCACACATGATTCGGATATTGGGTCTTACGAGTATAAAGTTCCCTCACCTATCGTCTTTCCTCATGTCTCTTGGGATCTATACCTAATATGCATCTCGCACCATGGGAGAAAACAACCATTGGTCTATTGGGATGATCAGTCCCTCAGCCACCTAAATCTATGTCTCCTCACTTCTTATGACTTCCAGGTCATAATACTCTCCTATAATAATCTGGAGTCCTCGAACTATTGATTCAGGGGCAAGGTGTTACTCATAGATCAAATCCATGGTCAAGAGTTATTGTTGTGCATGTGAGTGGGTGCACATTAGATAAACATTCAGTCCTTATGTACAAGGTGTAATAACAACTAGCTAACATATAAATCATTTAATTCACACGAAACACAAATTATACCCAAGTAACATGAATAATGGAAACATAAAGAGGATGTCAAATAAAACCATTTATGTATTCACTCGAGTTGCACTAGATACAATAACCGTTATAGGTGTGTCATTCCTCCCAATTCGTCCTTCACCATTTATCAACATACTTAATCCATAAGGATATGTATACTAATAGTATCCTGAACCTCTCATAATCTCAAGCATGATGTGATCACATAATTCCCAATTCACGTGCAAGATGTATTATGCTTAACTGAAGAGCACACAAATTACATACATTCTGTATGCTATTATACCAAACCATTAAACCAATCACAAGATGTGAATCACACTAACAATTATATTAGACTGCATTATTATCAATTCCAATCACAATACACGTTATGTATATTAGCTAATAAACACTAGATCCTAAGGCCAGGTAAACAGGTTTGGCAAGGTCATCGGCACCCCGAAGCACATCTCGGCGACCAATTCGGTGAACCTTTTGGCGCATCAAAGAACAGTTCGGCGACCAGTTCATCGGACCTAACTGCGACTTGGCGACAAAACCAGGGACAAGTTCTCGGCGCACCGAAGTCTACTCGGCGGGGTGCTCATGCTCGGCAGCTATCTCGGTCAGGTATTCAAGCTCAGCGACCAGTTCGATGAGCCGAACAATCAGCCTGTAGCCCAGAAAGAGTTTGGCGACTCGTTCGGCGCACCGTGGAGGTCACCGAATGTCGCGTTCAGGCCGAGATCAAGGGGATTTCTATCAATTTGATCATACAAGAAAAGGGAAACTCCTAACATGCATTTAATAGTTAAAATCCATTAAAATACTACTCTAAAACATGGTATTAAGATATCATTTAAGATCGAGACAAATCAACCCATTCTCCAACCAAGAAACAAACTAAAATTAAAAACCAAGCATTTAACCTAGTCTATAACATGAAAATGAGCTCTAACTTATCATCTAGACATCTGATTCATCGAAAACAAACTATGAGCATGAAAAGTAAAGAGAAGAGTATGAAATTTAAAATGAGTCTATTTATGTTCATGAAGATATCCACTTACCTCTTGATTGAAGATGCGAAATTCCCCAATCTTCTAGTAATCCCCTCTTGTTCTCCACACCAAGAATCTAAAACCTTCAAGAGACCAAGAATGAGATTCTTCTCATTCCTTCTCCTTTATACCCCTTCATGGCACATGGCATCATCCTATGCTTCCCTTTTCAACCACTAAGATCCTGACCCTTTAATCTCAACTACACAATTCAAACCATTCATTTGCAACCCCTTTAATCCTAACCCTTGAAAACTACTCAAATCTTAACCCTCCATACTCACCCACTTTCATCCTATCCTTACAAACACAACCACCCTAACCACTTTAATCTAAATCACACAATCATAACAACTACAATCTTAGCCATACACATCATCAAAGAAGAAAATTTACAAGTTTGCCATTCTCCATACGTATAAGGGTTAGACTACTATACATAGCAGTAATACCCAAAAGTCAGATCAAGTCTGATCACATGGACGGATCTAATCCGATCGGCGATCCAACTAAGGGTAAAAAACATCATGTGATAAGGAATATAAAAGTGCGCAAATAGCAAGATCAAAGCAGTAATAATATTTTATTCCTTTTTAATTACTAATTTAGGTTATCTGATTAATACTGCACCTAAGTCTAACAAGTTTATCAAATCGAGTTTTAATGACCTATGAAGTTCTGTTATAATTTTCATGATTAAGGATTTCAAATGCTCTAAACTAAATTACTAATTGAATTCACTTATCAATCTAAATAAATTACTATCTTATTCTAAGATCTCAGGTTATTATTTTCATGTTTTGTTCAGGTTGTTACAGATCGACACATTAAGTGTCTCCGTACCGAGAGAGGATTCAAGTATTTTTCTGATTTTTTTCTAGTGTTATGTGAAGAAAAAGGAATCCATAGACAACTGACAATACCTGGCACACCTCAGTAGAATGGTATTGTAGAGAGAAGGAATCATACCTTATTAGACATGGTGAGGTTGATGATGCCGTATGCGTCCCTACCCATGAGCTTTTGGGGAGACGCATTTATGACTGTAGCCTACATCTTGAACGGTGCCCCTTCAAAGTTAGTTCCTAGCACACCATACTAGTTATGGACAGGAAGGGTGCCTACCTAACTCACATAAGATTATGGAGATCGACAAGTCATGGTCATGTGCCTTCCCTCCATATAGGGAAGCTATACAAGAGAGTCATTAAGTGCATATTTGTTAGATACTCAGAACCCTCTAAGGCCTGCATCTTTATCCGTGGGTAGATTGACGGGATCTAACACAGATTGAATCAAGGGACATGAATTGCATTGAGGATGATTTCCAAAGAAGGAAGAGATCAGGGATGAATCTAGAAATCTTCAAGATGAATGAGTCAAATTTTGGATCAGCGGAAATCACCCCATACCCAAACACCGCTAAGAATGTACGTTCTCAGCAGGATCGTTTGGATTCTAGGGATTTTGTAGATAGTGGGAGTGGATTACCACCTAGTGGAAGTGTCCTAGAGGACACAAATTTTAACAATCCCATGCTTAGAAGTAGTCATGGATAGATCCCTCGTCGTAGTTTTATGATAGAGGGTGAGTGGTTCATGACTGTCATACTAGATGATGATGAGCCTTGTTCATACTGGAAAGTCTCATGTCCCACAGTTCTGAGATATGTAATCTCTAGGATCTTGTCGTGCGACCTTCGGATCCAAACCCCTTAAATGCAGTCCACGAAACATTCACCACATATAATGACCAAATCAGAGTAAAATAAACATCAACAGAAGTATTTCTTCAAAATTAACCAACCATTAAGGCAATCAACCTTTCATGTTTCTATTTCTCACATAATAATTATTTCCAAATGTTAACATCAAGTATAAATCAAATAAAACAAGGAATTAGAAACAACAATAGCAACATGCTTGATCAGAACCAATCCACTCCTTGTCCACCACATCGGCTCCTCATCCGTGCTGAAAACCTGGTGCATGAAGGCATGAGCTTTGGAGGCTCAATAGATAACCTTAAGTTTGTGCCACCCCTCACTACCACAACATACAATCATACAACCACCAGATCATACAAGTATATGACAATACATTCTTTTCATCTTTATTCAAGGTAAAAACAGAAACTGATAACATAAAATAAATAGAACATGCATTGGAATGTTTACGGAATGAAAATGTGCACAACCAATATTCTATGATAATAATGAATGAAAATGAAATGAGAATTCTTATGCATGATTTGTCAGGCCTTGGCTAACCCATAGTAACCACTCACACATCCACAATGATTATGGGAATTCATGAATCCAAGGAATGTTCAGCACATCCCCTCTTCGTTTCAAGGAATAAAATCCTAGGTATAAATCTACCCTCTTCCTTATCAGGGAATACAACCCAATGGTAGGAATAAATCAGCTGCTTTCTTTTAGGGAATATTACCCAAAGTAGAATCACACCATCTTCCTTTCCGGGAATGTGACCCAAAGGTAAGAATAACCATCTTCCTTTCACGTAATTCGACCCATGGTAGGAATACACCCTCACCTCACGCTTGACACACCTACACCATGCATGCGTGCATGCTCTTACCTGAAACCTTGCTTAGGATTTCCAGAATCAACCTTGGCCCCACAAGGACCACACATCATATCTCATGCTTACGTCTAACATGCACCATTCACCATACATCATGCATTTCTCATGCAAATCATATTCAGATAACAAATTCCATTACAGACACATATTATAACACTTGTACAAGCTCATCTCATAGTCATGCGTCACAATACCATTTCACATAAAATAGCAAAGCATAGCCAACACACCTCATGAATGCATAAACCATCATAAACTTGTAAATCTGAGAAACCATTATCATATTCCTTCTTATAAGCATGTAAATATACTATATGGAAAGTTTCCTCCATATTGGACCACATTGCCAATTTTCGCCTACCGAACACCCTATTGACGTGCCTGCTGAACACTTCAGTTGTCCCTTTCTGTCGATCGAACTCCTTCGGTTAAGTAACCCGAAGCCCCCTCAACAATCCTTTGAGTTTCGGTCACCCTTTCTGCTAACCGAAGTCCCCTTCGGTCACTCAACCCACAGCTCAACCACAACCCAAGAATTTTTGGTGGACAGTTTTGTGAACTAAACCCCTAGCTGAGCCCTTCCGGGGACCTTTCGGTCCGCCGAACACCCAACCAAACCTCGTGAAATTCTCTAGAAAACCACATCTTCTAATATTTCACTCCAAAACACACGTCATAAATTAACTAACTCCCAGAATCACAACCAACACACTTTATATGCATTTTATAACATCCCATCATACTCGTCTAAACATAGTAGGTTACACATAAATCAAATCATCATCATATTAGGTTAAAAATCAATATGTAGAGATTATACACTCTATCACAAAAACACAATCACACGATTCTTCATACTCAGAACTTAACAAGTATGAACACACTCTAGAAATCATTCTCATATTCTCTAAAACTCAGAAACTCCATGGAATCACATAAAAACATTCATTTTCATGCGATTTACATCACCATTAACATACATAAATTTATTCAAAGGATAATGAAAGGTGAGAAACCCAAGGGACCTACCTCTTGTTGCTTCTCTAAAAATAATCTGTAGATCCCTTAAAAGAGTAGCACCAAAGCTCCTTTCTCTTGCAACTGTGTAGTCTTCTAGGTCTTGTTCTCTTCTCCCTTTCTCTTTTACATCAATCACAAAAAGATCTCACACTTTCTCCCCTGGTCGTTACTATCAAAATCAATTTGGATTGCTGTTATGGGATCTTCCCAAAACCGCACGTCCCTATTTAGAAGGAGAATGAGAGAATCACGTATTCTTCCTCCCATCCAAATCCCATCAAGTCCAATTCAAATTCAATTGGTAAAAGTATAATATCCTCCAAAGCTACATGGATCATTCAAACAGCCCTAAGTCCAATGTCCCATGCATCAAGCCCAAGGCCCAATACCAGAAAACTTAGAATTACACAAGTAACCCAATACTTATAAAAATATCACAATAGTCCTTATTAGCATATTATTATTATGAATAGATACTAGCCTTCATTAGTTTGATATAAAGTCATTATAATCTCACACAATCATTAATAATTATAATTAAATTATATTTAATATAATTTATGGGTGCATGTCACTACAATCTACCTCCCTTAAAAGAAATTTTGTCCCAAAATTTACGTACCTCAATCCGCAAACAATGAAGGATTGCACTTCTGAATTTCTGATTCAAGCTCCCACGATGCTTCCGACTCATCATGATGGTTCTACTGGATCTTCACTAAAGGAATGGTTTTCGTTCTTAGAACTTGTTCCTTCCGGTCCATGAACTAAATCGGTGACTCCTTGTACGATACATCCTCATGAAGTTGTAGTTGTCTTTAGTCAATAACATGTAACGGATCCGACTCATACTTTCGTAACATCAAAATATGAAACAAATCATATACACTAACTAACTATTGCGGTAGTGCAATCCGATAAGCCACACTCCCAAGACACTCTAACACCATAAACGGTCTGATAAGACGAGGCACAAGCTTCCCCTTCTTATTGAATCTCATCACACCCTCCATAGGTGAAACCTTTTAGAATACATGGTCACCAATGCTGAACTCAAGATCTCATTTCCACCGATCCGCATAACTCTTCTAACGACTTTGAGCTGCAGATAAGCACTGCCTGATAATCTTCACCTTCTCGATAGTCTCTGGGATAAGGTCCGGTAGAAGAATACTACTCTCATCCACATTTTCACAACAGATAGAAGATCAACAAGGTCTCCCATACAATGCCACAAATGAAGCCATACCAATACTAGACTAATAGTTGTTGTTGTATGAAAGCTCAGCCAAAGGAAGATGATCACTCCTACTCCCTTTGAAGTCTAACACACAAGCTCGCAACATGTCCTCTAGTATCTGGTTAATTCACTCGGTCTGCCCATCAGTCTGAGGATAGAAAGCAATGTTGAAATCAAGCTGCATCCCCAAAGCTCGTTGTAGACTCTTCCAAAACTGAGAATTGAATCTCACATCTCGATCTTCCGAAACTCCTATCGAACGTGAAATTCAGCCCAGTTCTAGGTTTTTCACCAAGGGCTTCGTGCCTATAACTCCAAATATGTATTTCAAAGGTTCAAAGCCTAGAATTTCAGTCCCTAAACATAGTACAAGTGATCAATTCATCATATATGTAAAACCTAGTTTATACAGTAGCTCTAAACAACGAAATCAATCATTATAATAACATAGATCTCAAAATCACATATGATTTATATAAACATGTAGAACACTAAAATACATAGTTATAGCATGTTAATCAACCCACAATCATCATGGAGTTCATTCACTCTAGTTCTACTAGATTTCTAGCTCAACATGCTTCACATTCATAGATCATGCATCAAAGCCTATAACTATAGCATTGAAACGATGTATAAAACGTAACAATCGTAAGATCGAAGGAATCACTACCTTTTTCTTCTTAGATCTGTTTCCTACAGATTTTTCTGCAATAGATGATCACCAACTTTCCCTTTACCTTCTTCTTCAATAGCCGTTCTTTGTTCTTTCTTCCATAGCCTTTCTTCCTTCTTTCCTCCTCTGTTCTTCTCTCTGTTCTCTATAGCAAAACCCAGATTTGGTTTTCTTCTTAAGTCTTGTGATGGCTAGGGTTTCGTTCTCCCATTCTCTTTCTCTTAAACATCAAAACCCTAACTCACGCTCTCAAAACACTATTCAAGTCACTATTCATTGACCCCTTTTGTTAACTTCTAAAACTACTTAATTTTACCTCTTTACCCTTTCTTAACTCCCCTCACTCATAACCAATAGATAAGGTAACTTCGCCACTAAGATTCCTCCCCAAAATTTACTAATCTACCCTTGTTTCCATACATGATTTCCACGCCCAATTCAATTCCCAAGCCAACTCAATGTGGTTTAATTTTCCCATAACCTCCGTAAGGTTTTAAAAGCACTTAAGTGACCCCATTGTTTCTAACATTACTCAATGGAACTTATATTTTGTTGTAATTACAAATTCTACTAATTTCAATTTTCTGAATATACTACTGTAACGACCTGACCCGAGAATAATCAAGATTAGGAACCTAATTGGCATAAGTAATTAGGTTTAACTTCTCAAGCGACCTAGAATAATGACCTGCCATGCCTTAACCTAGTAACATCCGTCCGACTTGATAAGGTCTATCAAGTCAGGTCACTCACCTACGCAAATTAGGGGTTTAAATATTAAATAAATCAATAAATGAATATTAAATTAATTTATCCAACTCGAAACTTCCGTCTCG
>JAUPMG010094994.1:0-12455 GCA_031762675.1 Pachysandra terminalis
TTTCTAGTCAAAAATGCCCCATATTAAAACAAAAAAAAAAACTCCCCCCCCCCCCCCCCCCCCTCACAAACACACACACACATAACTGCCCCTAATAAAAGCCTAATTTCAAAATTGCCTCAACGATGAAATTTTATTAAATACAAAAATGTATTTTATATTAAAATCAAGAAAGACAAAACGTCTTTTCCATTTAATATAAAATGGTTTTTTATACTAAATTAATATTTTAAATTTTGAAATCACACGTCAAATTCCAACAGATTCTATGTAACATATCTTATCTATATAATGATATACAATGAGAGAGTCCTCAAGAATTGAGAGACTCACAATTCAAACTCAAATTTGAATTCTCGCATGGTATCAGAGCGGTTTAGAAAAAATCTCCATGGAATCATCATCTGGTGTCATATTTGCAACAATTGATTCATTTTCGTCAACCTCACTTCCCACATTGGGAAATATCCATAACTTCATATCATTGAAGTTAGATCGTTCAAACTATCTCAGATGGCGTACTCAATTTCTTCCAATTTTTTGACTTTATGAATTCGTGGATATCATCATTGGAGAATCTTCCATTCCTCACAAGTTCATTGCTAATGAAAAGGGAGAAGATGTCACATACCAAACTTAAAGAAATTCACGTGAGAACCCCTTAAGCTTAAAATATGACTCTCACCCCAATTTACATTATGAGTGGTGATTAATATAGAGCCAAACCATTAAACAAAATAAACTTCAAAATTTACTTTTACTGAAAATAATTAGATAAACTAAGTCTATTACATCCAAAACAAACTAAGTAAATCACAATGGAAAATAACTAGAAATAGCCTATTCTCATGTTTAACTCAAATCCTATCCCTATACATAATATCTAACTAAAAAAATAAATAAATCCTACTATAAAATTCTAAGTATAGATCATTCCATGCAATCATCCAATCCAGTCATCTCATTATAAACTTGTTCTTCATCTTGTTCTCCACTATCATCACGTCCTCCATCTAAATTCCCTGAAATTGGTTGCTCAATGGCGTCATTTACACTTAGCTCACTAAATAAATCAATTAAATAGTATTTCAATTAGAATAGGGTCAAAGCCACTCTCCAATGATAATCCATAGACTAAACAACAATGAATATGATAGATATGCAATATAATGAATGTGTATGCAAAGTGAATGAAATGGAATGCAAGTTCAGATTATTAATGAACGCAATGCATGCTCATACAACAATGAATAGGTAACCACCAAGTGTGATTCATGCAAAAACATATGCTGTGCAAATCATGTACGCTGTTCAAAATTCGAGTAATGTATGTCCCATACTAGACCAATCAATTAATTGAGCAAGATGTCGTATTGAACCATCCCCCCCATACATGACCAATCTCAAACAAGATATTCCTTGTGCATATCATAGTTTTAAGGGGCTTTGACCAAGAGGGCACAATTCCCCCACTTATTTTCGATCACAGGAATCTAACCAAGCCATAAAAAATATGAACAAAACCTCAGTGAGCCATACACTAATCGAATGCCATAATTTCACTTGGCATCCGTTACGTATAATACACTATCGAGATAAAAATAATGTGGTATATTGGGGTAGCAAATCCCTTAACCTATGCAAATCAGTCAATTCAGGACTTTCTCACAATATTATGATATTCATATCACAAGAACTCTCGGTTAAATCATAACTTTCAAACTATGTGAACATACGATGGTAAAGTCAAGCACATGACCAAGCATGTTAGTGTGTGTGCACACTAACTATGCATACAATAAGTCTACACCAGTGAAATAAATCTAAATAATGAATATATATGTATAAATCATGGTGTATGCTTCATGGCATTCGAATCAAATCCAATAATGAGTAACTTATGATAAAATATGCAAAATCATCAATCAATCAAATCAGTTATTCAATCATGTCACATCATAAAGATCATAGAATAACTCAGGTTTGAAAACCAATCACATACTTAGGAATTAATCAATCAAATAACATAGGCCAACTGACCAAATATTTCCTACAGCCTAACCGGCACACCGATTCTATCCGACAGGATAACCAGACAAGGCCAAAGCTCACTGGTAGGCTAACTGGCACACAGGTTGCCAACTGGTAGCCTAGGCAGATGCCACTCTATGGTCACATTGTGCTCCGGTAGGCTAACCAGTACAACGGTTGCCAACCAGCAGCCTAACCAGTGCCACCAAAACAACTAAAGGGATCCGACAGGCTAACCAGCACATCGATAAGCTTCCAGATGTCCCCTGTGTCCACTTGTAGGATAACCGGAACACCGGTATCCTGCCGATTTGTCCAAAAACCTGCAAACCGTGCAAAATTCATATTTTTATTCGTTTTCAATGCAAACTTCCTTCTAACATTAGTATTAAAATCAAATTCCGATCAAAATCAAATAAAAATATCAAACAATTAATTAACATACCTTAGCAAGGATAATGATAATTAAAAGAGTTTAAGTTTTAAGTTAAGTTATCATGTTCTTTAATTTGAATTTGTGTGCAATGTCATATTCAACGAATATGGCATCTCACCTAGATTCTAATAAAAAATAAAGAATAATTGAATTACTTACCTTGGTGTAGCTCATTGGATCTTCCACTTCTTCACCTTAGTTCAAGTGTTGAACCTTTGATCTTCCATAGCTCCTAGCTCCAGCAATCTTACTCTTACTCTTGGATTATTGTATGAATGACCATAGCAGTGTTTTATAGTTTTTAATGACTATCCTACTAAGTTTAGGTGTATACTTAGATTAGGATCTTGTCTATACTCCCAACCCTTAGATTTTAGTTGGTTTAATCCTCACCTTAGGTTGGAGATTCCTAAATGTAGTGAAACTCAATTATCATGTCATCCACTTTTCCTAATCAGATTAGGTTCCTTGTCTTTTAATCCTAGTCCTTAATCTAATTCAATTGTTCCAACGGAATCTTAGCCATTGATTTACTTATGAGATTATGATTATGTGTGATGCACTTTAGTTATCTATTGTGCTCCCACCATTCACAATGAGTCAAAGTCAACCAAATAGCTATTACTAAAAATTTCAAATGTATCCCTAATTTCTAACTAATTACACTCTGGTTCTAATAATTGATTGGGTTAATATAGTCTATCCTCCTTAAGACAATTTTGTTCTCGAAATTCGCTTACCCTAATCAAACAATTGTGGATATTTCTCCCGAACTTCGACTTCAAGTTCCCATGTTGTTTCTAATGTTCCATGATTACTCCATAGTACTTTCACCTTTGGTACCACCTTACTTTGTAGAATATGTTCCTTGCGGTCTAGAATTTGTACTGGATATTCTTCATAAGTAGCATCCTCCATAACTGACACTGTTTGCCAATCAATCACACTACTCGCATCTGGATGGTACTTCCTCAACATTGAGACGTGGAATACATTATGCACTTGGTCTAGGCTAGACGGCAGTAGCAACCTGTAAGCCACCTCTCCTATCCGTTCAGCTATCTCAAAAGGT
The DNA here is from genome assembly GCA_031762675.1 of Pachysandra terminalis. Taxonomy (NCBI): domain Eukaryota; kingdom Viridiplantae; phylum Streptophyta; class Magnoliopsida; order Buxales; family Buxaceae; genus Pachysandra; species Pachysandra terminalis. The sequence goes on from JAUPMG010094994.1 coordinate 3,540, forward strand.
CTAATGAACCTTGGTGCTAACTTACCCTTCTTAAATCGGAATACTCTCTTGGTTGGTGAAACCTTAAGGAATACCCAATCTCCTACCATGAATTCCAGATCTCTTCTTCTTAAGTCGGCATACTTCTTCTGTCGGTGTTGTGCAATAAGAAGTTTCTCCCTTACTAACTTGATCTTCTTGGTTATTTCTTCAATGATTTCCAGTCCTAAGGAAATGTGTGCATTTTCTTCGTTCTAGCACTATACTGATCTACACGGTCTTCCGTACAATGCTTCAAATGGTGCCATTCCAATGCTTGATTGGTAACTGCTGTTTGTAAGAGAATTCCACAAGTGGTACGTGGTCTTCTCAACTCCCCTTAAAGTCTAGAATGCATGCTCGAAGTAAGTCTTCCAACACTTGGTTAACTCGCTCTGTTTGTCCATTCGTTTGAGGGTGGAAAGTAGCGCGGAAGATTAACTGTGTTCCTAAAGCCTTATGCAAACTCCCCCAAAACTTAGATGTACACTGAGCTCCTCGGTCTGAAACGATCAACATCAGTACTACATGAAGTCGGATGAATTCCTTCACATAAATCCTTGCCAAATCATGGGTGTTCATCATTGATCTTGCTGTAATGAAGTGTACAGATTTCGTCAATCTGTCTATGATCACCCAAATCATGTCATGATTGTTGCGGGTCTTAGGTAGTCTCGTAACGAAATCCATTGAGTTGTGCTCCCACTTCCATTCTCCAATTGGTAGGGGTTGTAGCATACCTGCTGGTCTTTGATGTTCAGCCTTCACTTATTGACACACCACACACTTGCTCATAAATTCTACGATTTTCGTCTTCATCCTTCTTGTAAGAACCTGAATAATCCCTAAAAATTTTAACTTGATATCTTAGGGTAAAATAGTAATCTGGTAATTAATCTCATTAATAAATTAGGATTAAACTTCATAAAATCCTTAATCTTATATAACTTGTTAAAAATCCTTAAGTCATCTAAAACTGATCAGGTATGCCAAATAGACTTAGGAAGCAGTATTGGTTAAACAACTGGACTTAGCGGATAAATAGAAAATAAAATCAATTAGCAAGATAATGATTAGTTTAGACAACTTGGAAGATTCATTTGAGGCCCCTAAGTAAAACCACTCCATCAGTAATTATTTAGGTGATCAATTTTGTAAAATAGATATAGAATCCCTGTTTTACACCTATACTTGTTTTAAATCACAGCTTTTCCCTTAGGGCTTATAAATAGGAACTTAGGTCTCATAACCTCATTTTTCTTATGTCATTTCTTGTGGAGCTCTTGGAGAAGAAGGGGGAAACTTCAAGGTCCTTAGATGCAAGGAGAAGCAACCTCAGACGGGACCCGGCAAAGCCCCAAGTTGAGTATACCTTCAATGCAAGTGTGTTTACTTATGTCTCAATGTTATGATCATGGCAGAAGATCGTGTTTGATTGTGTTCTTCCTTCCCCCATGAATTTGGTAGATGGATTTCATGTTTTAGGAGTCCAACCCCATGCTTTTGAGAGTCCATCCCTTGTAGACAACTTATATGAACCGATTCATTGATTTCTAGTTCTTTTAATGTTTGGAATTTGGGAAATGTTAGTGGAACCTTGTGTAGACTGATCCCTTTGGCCTAGAACCCATTTTCAAAGTTCCCTTAAGTGGTTAACAACTTATGGGTGAAATTTCACCCAAGAATACCCTGATCCCGACCTTCAACAACATCCTCGGCTCCTCGAAGAGTCCGTCGAGCACTCCTGGGGATTTTCCAGTTCTAGAAAAGCCACTAAGACCATTCTTGGCGCACCAAGAGCCCCACCGAGCATATTCTTGGCGCACCGAGAACCCCATCGAGCCTTATTTTAGGATTTGAGTTGAGACTAGATTTGACCTAATGGGACCCACTGGGACCAATTACCAAAGTTTCTTGACATTTGGCACCACTTTGCATTTCTCGGCACACCAAGTGTACGCCGAGCACTCCGCCGAGAAGCTCCTTTGGTCCATTTGGTGATGTTAGGCCATGGACAAATGTAATATCCCTAACCTAGTTGTTCTAGCATGTTTTTGGTGTTAGTAGCCTTGCCTAACAAAAAATGACCTTTCATACCAAAGGTCTAGCCTTTCTTGAGTTAGCCAGCAGTGTGAGATTCTTAGGAAACTTGTGTGAACAGCCCCAAAGCCCTTCCTTTTGGCTCATTTCCCTTGGTCTTTGCATGTCTAAGTATAGAAATTGGCATTTGAGATGCAATATGATGTTTTATCCATTTATGTGGATTTTAGTGTTGTTAATTCTCTTCATCCCTTTGACTTGTCTTTTACATATAATACCCTTGTCTGATTCATATACCCAGTTTGCATATATCATTGTCATACTCCTTTCTACTAAATGGTTATACTTATGTTTAGAGTGTGGTGTTGTGCACTACTATACCCTTTTAGTGTTGTCTTATGTTTATATCTTACCTACGCTGATTATATCATGTTCCTCATGGTTAGATAATTATGTATGCCTAGAGTGTGATGTCATGCCCTAGTGTGTGCATGTTTTAATGTTACCTATTGTCCTCATTCCTTAGACCAACTTCATATCTGTATCACTCCATGTGTAGCGACCTGTGTCTTTAAATTATAATTAACAATGAAAATCCTTTGTGAAAGATTATATAGGAATGTGTATCTAAATAATTGAAATTAGTAGAATTTATAATTACAACAAAATATAAGGTCCATTGTGTAATATTAGAAACAATGAGGTCACTTAAGTAATTTTAAAACCTCATGGAGGCTAGGGTTTGAAATGGGCATGTAAGACAAGGGGGATGGATGTGTCTATGAACCAATTCATTAGGGGTAGTTTAGACCTTTCTTTAGACTAAATTTGAATTAGGAAGTTATGGATAGAGATGGGAAGAACTAATTTTCTCCACCTTTTAAAAACGACACATGTAAGCATGGAGAGATTTCCATAACCTATTCCCTTGCTTTTGTGTACACGATTAGGGGAAGAATACTAGATTTGAGGAAATGAATTTTGCTGTAGAGAAAAGAAGAAGAGACAAGGAAAAGAGAGAAGAAGTGAGGATGAAAGAAGGAAGAAAAGCTATGGAGGAAGAAGGCTAAAGGAAGGCTTGAGATCTTCTAGTGAAGAAAATCTGTAGAGAAAGTGGTAGTTATATCCATAACTCTTTCTTTTGAGAAGAAAGAGGTATGGATTCTCCATTGATTTTACAGTAGTTATATTCATAGGGTTGTAATGATGCTATAGATAGCATGCTTAGGATGATATGTATGTTTGAATGATGTTAAATCTCACATGTATAATCCTATTTTAATTATTAGGTTTTTTTTGTGATATTAGGAATTGATGATTTCTAGTGTATTTGATGTTTAATGCGAGAAGAAGTGTGAAATTTAAGGTTATGTGAAGTTGGGCACAAAGCCCTAGGAATTCAGGAAATTTTTTGGTAACAAACAGTAAGCTTCTAGGTCCTACTGAGCCTTCCTCCAAACTAAGATCATTTATTTAGTATTTTTTTGTGATTCCCCTACGAGTTAGGAACACAACTCAACAAGTTTGAAGTGATTCCAAAGCGTATAGAATACATTATGGACAAAACAGTGAACTACTATTGAATCTCAAACTGGACTCGGCAGGTAGCTCGGCAGATACCGAGGATCTACTGAAACTTCCCAGAAAATCATAGCTATCGAGGCAATCTACCAAGCCTCGGTAGATTATCTACCGAATTTTTGATTATTTATTTTATATTTTTCATGGCTTCCCTTGTCAGTTAGGAACACAATGGTCCAAGTTTGAGGTCAATCTGATGAGTATAAAAATAGTTCTGAATTAAACACTAACGAGGTGTCAAGGCTGCAGAATGGCCTTCAGTAGGAATCTCGGCATGTACCGAGCATCTACCAAACTCAAAATGAACCCAGATTTTATGGGAAGCTTCTATAGGATAATTTCAACATGTGTATAAGGTTATCTAGCCTATAAAAGGAATGGTTATGGCCATATGCTGAAAGATATGTGATAATTTTGATTTTCAGAAAGATATGACATTTTCCAAACCTAATATGATGAGGATATGACCTTAAAAGAGTTTGGATATTGAATGTGGATTTCAAGGTGAGGTTAGGAAGGTTAATAATGTTAGTATAGAGATTTGAATTGTGTAAGTGGTGCTAGTAGCTTCCACTTGTCTGTCTTATGATTGATTCTAATGTCTAAATGGTATGGTGTATGAGTGGTACTGGGAGTATCCATAAATTGAGTATATGATTGATTGTGATATCTGTTTATGAATGTTTGTTAGTGGTGCTGGGATTATCCCCTAGAATTCAATGGGTTTGACTATGTGTTTGTTTGTGAGTGGTGCTGGGAGTATCCACTGAAAGTCAATGACTATGTGTTTGTTTGTGAGTGGTGCTGGGAGTATCCATTGGAAGTCAATGGGATTGACTATGTGTAATGGTGTATTCTACCATGGGTGATTGTCCCTTAAAGAATGGAATAGTGTACTAGTGGTATTCTACCGTGTGGTGAAAGTCCCTTAAACAGTAATGTACTGTTGGTATTCTACCGTGAGGTGAAAGTTCCTTAAAGAATAGGAATGGTGACATTCTAACGTGAGGTGCAAGTCTCTTAAAGAATTGAATGGTGGCATTCTATTGTGGGTGCAAGTCCCTTAAGGAATAGATTGAATGTTGAATGAGCATGTGATTGGGCTAAGCCTAATTACCCATGCAATGCAGATGCACCATCATCTACATTTCATTGTGCATACTTGCATCGTATCATATTCATTAATCATTGTGCATATTTTATTTGAAGTGAATGTTTGTGAGTACTTCCATTACTATTTGTTTATGTTGTGATCTGTGTTTGGTAAAATAGGGGGACCATGTGGATTGAACTGTGTTTGTGGCATGGTGAGACCATGTGGATTAGTCAAGGCATGATGGGATCATGTAGACCATGTATTGAGGCATGGTGGGACCATGTGATTTACTTGTTATGCATAGTGGGACTATGTGAGTTATTTATTGTGCATAGTGGGACTGTGATTTGTTTGTATGCATAGTGGGAATATGTAGATTGTATGTTATGCATAGTGGGACTATGTGATTTGTTTGTATGCACAGTGGGACTATGTAGGTTGTATGGTATGGATAATGGGACTATGTGATTTGTTTGTATGCGTAGTGGGACTATGTAGATTGTATATTATGCATAGTGGGACTATGTGGTTTGATTATTTGTGCATGGTGGGATCATGTGAATGAATTGTTATGATGTGACATGAATACATTTGTGACTTGCAATTATAATGGGATTGCTTGATTGATAAATTGTGATGGAATGTAATGGGATTACATTGTGCTATGTGATATACATATTGACTAGTGTGTTTAATATGATAATGAGCATGCTAATGCAATGTGAATGATGTATTATCAGTTGGGTGAAATTGCATGAATTAATCCATGTTATTATGATTCTATGAAGATAGTTATTGTAATTTCTTTGGATTTCTCTATGAGGCTTCGGCTGACCCTTTGTTGAAACAGGTAATCAGCTCGAGTGAGAAATGGATTGGGGAAAGACATTTTCTTAGGATCATGGACGACCATCTGTTCCTTTATTATGTTTATTATTTGATGACATTGTTTTTGATCCTACATGGACAATTGAGTTTTAATTACTTAGACACAGGTTGTGGTATAGTTTATTTATTTTAGACTCTGATTAACCATGTGAGTGATTATGTGTATTGAATGGATATTCGCATCCATACTTTGGATCCCAAGGTTATTTCCCTTGGAAATCCTCAAGATCCTTTATCTCGGATTTGGGGCTTGACAGAGTGGTTTCACAGCTCTAGGTTTTAAGTTGTATAGGCTTTGGGAAATCTTAGGGTATGGTGAAATCCTAGGATAAAACTTAGAAACATGTGAACCTAGGAGTCACATCATTGAATTGTGTGCAATATATTATGGTATAATATGTGATTAAGTAGTGAGGTATGTTTATGTGCTTATGTGTGAAAAGTGTGTTGAGTACTTTGTAAGAATTGCTTTGAAATAAGTGTCATGTGTGCATGCTAAGAATTCAGTATTGTGTGTGTGATCACCCCTGAGTCGCGTGGACCCTTGGTTGATTGGGTTATTTTGGAGTCGCCATCATCCATCGAGTTTGGGTGTGGATGGTCACCCGGATTTTTATTGATTTTGTATAAAATAAACCAAAAATGTGAATTTTAGGGTGGTCTAACCAGAAATTAAGGTAAGGGATTTTATTTGAGAGATGGGAAAGTGTTAGGCACTCATCTACTCTCGGTTTAACTGGTTACCCAGTTTAAAGAAAAAATAAACTAAATTAATAGAAATTCTAGAAAATCCTAGGAGAGTTTCTAACAGATGAAAATTACTAAAATAACTCTAAAAAATATTCAAAATCCTTAAAACCGTAAATACATTAGAAAAGTCTCAAAAGTGAGATAAGATGTATCTAAACTAATTAAAATCCTGAAAATAACCTAAAATACTAAAAATGCTAAAATGTATTAAAACCCCTAAAAATATAGGAACTCACTAAAATATTAAAAGGGCTTATAAAACCGAAAATTCAAAGAAATCCTAGAAATAACATGTTAAAACAAGAATCTGAAATTTTAGAGAAACCAACTAAAATGCTAAAATCTCTGAAAATCTAAAACTTATTAAAAACCTAAGAAAAATAGGAATTCTAGAATCTTACTTAAGAAAAAGAAAATTCAAATAAAAATAGAATAAAATAAAAAACAATGCCAAGGTAGTGCGCCTAAAATACATCCATGGATATTCAAAAGAAATAGATCAACTAGGATACTAACAAGAGTCAATCGGATACACATGCATTCAAAGAACAGATCGTTTCTATTCAAATAGAAAATCAATCACATGTGTAGGGATGGATATTCAATGAGAAAATAGGTCCAATACAGATTTGGAGAAAACCCACATATATGAAGCATGCCTATTTATAAATGGAATCAAATAAGGTCATATACCTGTATAGCTCTTTTGAATCTCTTCAATGTCAGAGAACTCCCGCACTCACGCTCCTTCAAGTTGAAATGGCTTGAGAACCAAAGATGATTGGACTGGGTTTTCGCCGAAGTGAGGTTTTGTCAGAGGTGATATCGTAGGGTGGCGAGGTCCGCCAGAGGCGGTTGAAGAAGAAGAGGTTTATTAACAATGAGGTGGGGTGCTTTTGGTTAGAGTGTGTGGCCAGAGAAGATGATCAGAGCTCGGGTTTGATGGGGTCATTGTCGTCAGATTTCGCCGCCATGGCCAAAAGAAGAAGAGGATTTTCATTTTTGGGTTCTGAACAGGGGATTGAGTGAAGCTAAATGCAGGTTTTCTGGGTTTGGGTTCGGAGGGGTTGAAGAGGTGAGAACAGGGGTGTATAGACTGAGAGATGGAGGCGTATAGACTGAGATGGAGGTTGATTTGGAGAAGAAGAAGAAAAAGGAGGAAGGAGAAGAAGAAGAAAAATAGAGATAAAAAAATGAAATGAAGAAGAGGAACATATTACCGTATGAGTGGGGAATGAATCGCCCAAGATTGCAGTGCCATCGCCGTCAGAGCTCGCTGCCTCCGCCTCCAGATTTGGATGAGATAAATAGATTAGGGGTTTTTTTTTTCTTTTTTTTTTGCTCACCAAGATCAGAAAAATTGGAGAGCGATTCAATCTGGTTCGTCCCTAGCTTTTATAGCCAGGGAGGGGGAAATTTTAAATAACTTCTTTTTTTTGGGGGCTTTATTGGAAATAAAAAGTGAATAAGACAAAGTTTTAAGGGGTTTTGAAAAGAGGTTAGGGGTCGCTTTCAAGCAGTTAGTAGATCTTTATGAGCACGCACAACGCGATTCTTTGCCACACGCGCATGAAACCTTTAATCGACATGTCACATCACCCGGAATTGCCAATTTGGCGAATAAAATTTGCAAAAATTTTTAGAATGACCAAACAATTTTCAGAGTTCAATATTTTATGAATTCACAGCTGTTTTGAAGGTTTTGACAAATAAAATTGAATCTGAAATTGAAATCTTATTCTGACCTTCAGAAATTGTCAATTTTGACCAAAAGACTATTGGGGGTAAATGGTCATTTTTGTCCCGAACCCTGAACCTGGCCAATATTATACCCATCGGAAAGCATTTTCAGTATAGATTTTGAATTTGAGGTCCAAATTAGACTTTGAGCAAAACATTAAAACATGTGTCAATTCCAAGTGTATTTTGGTCATTTTCATCGATTTCTGAGATTTCGAAGGAATTTGAGCACATGGCAGAGATTAGATTCAAAAGATGATTTGGAGTTGCCGATTCTCAAGCCAAGCCTTCAAGGAGCTGCAAAGGTAGGAAAAACTAGACATCAATGTAAATTGGGGTGTCTACAATGTGTGTATGCATAATGTGGGATGTATGACTACTTGTATGATTGTTGTATGTAATAAATCTAGAGTCTATACAAGAGTATGGTGAGACCCTAGGACGATAACATAAAAATTGTTAAGCTAGAATTCACTTCTATGAATCCGTGATGGGTGATTTCTTGTAAATTACTTTGTATGGTGTAAGTACATCAATGGTATACCTTTTGCTTAAATATGATGGTGTGATTATTCGCTATAATTGATTTAAGTTGGAGATCTAGAGGTTGTCAAGTTTAGTTAGATCTAGGAAGAAACATAGAGACATGTAAACTTAAGGATCACATGAGATTTTGTAGTGAGTATAACCTGATTGGTTTGCTGAATTTTGGGAATGCTGTGATTGTTCTATAGTGCGTACTCCTTGTGAAATGCTTTGAATTGTGTGCTGAGTGTTTCTTGCAATTGTTTGACATTGTGTGA
>JAUPMG010095004.1:0-12455 GCA_031762675.1 Pachysandra terminalis
CACAAGACCACAGTGCAACCAAAAAGAAGGCTCAATCCAAACATGCAAGAGGTAGTGAGGGCCGAGGTCCTCAAATTACTTGACGCAGGTATAATTTTTCCAATTTCTGACAGTTCTTGGGTAAATTCGGTTCAAGTAGTACCAAAGAAAGGTGGTATTACTGTTGTGAAAAATGAAATGAATGAACTAATGAACTAATCCCAACAAAAACAGTCACAGGTTGGCGGGTGTGCATAGATTATAGAAAACTCAATGATGCCACTAGAAAAGATCATTTTTCATTACCTTTTATTGAACAATTGTTGGAGCATCTTGCAGGTCATGATTGTTATTGCTTTTTCGATGGTTATTCGGGATATAATCAAATCCCTATAGTACCGGAAGACCAAGATAAAACTACATTTACATGTCCTTATGGAACTTTTGCGTATAGGAGAATGCCATTTGGCCTATTCAATGCACCGGCCACTTTTCAACGATGCATGATGGCAATTTATTCGAACATGGTGGAAAAATTCATTGAAATTTTTACGGATGATTTTTCTGTTTTTGGTTCTTCTTTTGATGCTTGTTTGAATAATTGTTCTATGGTTTTGAAAAGATGTGAAGAAACTAACCTTGTACATAATTGGAAAAAATGTCACTTTATGGTGCAGGAAGGAATAGTGCTTGGTCATAGGATCTCTTCTAAAGGGATTGAAGTGGATAAGGCCAAGGTGGAGGTTATTGAAAAATTACCCCCACCAACAACAGTCAAGGGCGTGAGAAGTTTTCTTGGACATGCGGGGCTTTATTGTCGTTTTATTAAAGATTCTTTCTAAAATTACTAAACCCCTTTACAGTCGATTGGTAAAGGATACTCCTTTTAATTTTTCTGATGAATGTTTGCAGGCATTTAACCTCTTGACAGAAAAGTTGATTTTGGCCCTCATAATTTGTGTACCGAATTTGGAGCTACCATTTGAGTTGATGTGTGATGCTAGTGATTATGCGTTAGGAGCTGTCTTAGGACAGCGAAAAAACAAATTGTTGCATGTTATTTACTATGCTAGCAGAACTTTAAATGATGCTCAACTTAATTATGCTACAACCGAGAAAGAATTATTGGCTGTAGTTTTTGCTTTTGACAAGTTCAGGTTATATTTGATTGGTTTTCAGGTTATAGTTTATACTGATCATTCAGCTCTTAAATATTTGCTAGCCAAGAAGGAAGCAAAACCAAGGTTGCTTCGGTGGATTATGCTTTTGCAAGAGTTTGACTTGGAAATCAAAGATAAAAAGCGAACCGAGAATCAAGTAGCTGACCACCTCTCCCGGCTTCAACTTGACGAAGATGAGGCTACCACATCAATCCCAATCAATCAGGTATTTCCTGATGAACAAATCCTTGCTTTTGCATTAACCAAAGTTCCTTGGTATCCAGATTTTGTGAACTACTTAGCTAGCAATGTGGTGAATCCGGAGTTCTCATATCAACAAAAGAAGAAATTCTTTTCGGATGTAAAGCACTACTTTTGGGAAGATCCTTTCCTATACAAGCATTGCAAAGAGCATATCAATAGGAGATGTATACCCGAGGAAGAGATGGTGAGCATTTTAAAGCAATGTCATTCGCTTGAAGTTGGCGGCCATTTTGGACCAAACAAAACTGTAGCTAAGGTGCTACAATCAGGTTTTTATTGGCCTTCCCTCTTTAAAGATGCTTTTGCTTTTGTTTCTACCTGTGATCAATGTCAAATAAGTAGGAATATTTCCCGAAAAAATGGAATGCCTTTAAACAACATTCTTGTAGTTCAATTATTTGATGTTTGGCGTATTGATTTTATGGGACCTTTCCCTTCTACGTTTTCAAATAAATACATCTTAGTGGCTATTGATTATGTCTCAAAATGTGTTGAGGCCGTAGCCCTCCCTACTAATGATGCTAAAGTGGTGATGAAGTTTTTGAGTAAATAGATTTTCAATAGATTTTGAACACCAAGAGCAATCATCAGTGAAGGTGGGAAGTACTTTGGAGAGAAGCAACTCGAAGCCCTCTTTGGCAAATATGGTGTGGTCCGGTCCTTTCACTGTTGTCAATGTCTATCCTCTTAGAGTGGTAGAGATTCATCATGACACCAAGGGCACCTTCAATGTAAATGGTCAGAGATTAAAGCCTTTTGTTGATGGAGAATTCATGCAACAGAAGTCTTCCTATTTGCTCAACCTTTCAACATGAAAAGATTGCACTAAGTAAAGCTAATGACTATAACCAAGCGCTTTTTGGGAGGCAACCCAAGTGTTTTTAATTTTTAATTTTTGATTTGTTATCTTTTCCATTTCGTTTCTTTCAAGCTAATTTCAAAAAAATTTCATTTCAGGTGTGGAAAGTCGAGGTCGTTCAAGTTAGTCAAAGTTGCATCCTAAAGTGAACTTTCCTTTGCAATACTGGGGAGTATTTCTTCTCCCTATCTTTGTTTTATTTCTTGTCTTCAACATTGAGGACAATGTTTGATTTTTTTTGGGAGTAGGGGAATGGAGAATGTTTTTTATTAGATTGATTTTATTTTGTTTTATTAAATTGATGATGTTTTCTTTGAGTAAAAAAAAACAAAAAAAAAACATGAAAATTCGGCTGAAATCATCATTCAGTAGAAGTCTTGGTAGCTACCGAATTGTCGTTCGATAGGAGTCCCGGTAGCTACCGAGATCCTACCGAAAATGGTCATTTTGGTGTACTCTCGGGACTTCCTACCGAGGTTTGGTAGGAGACCTACCGAAACCTCGGTAGGAGCACGGTAGCTACCGAGTTATTGTTCGGTAGGAGAGTCGACAGCTACCTACTTCTTACCGAAAACCCCCAATTTTGTGTACTCTCGGGACTTGCTACCGGTGCTCGGTAGCAAGACCTACCGAAAGTCGGTAGGAGCTCGGTAGCTACCGAGACTCCTACCAAAGTCCAAATAAGACCAAACTTTTGGAAAAAAAATTCCTAAGGTGTTGTGAACATGACTACATAGTTGGCTTGTGTGCGAAAGACTTGGATCTGGTAAAAATTATTTTTGTTTCATTTTCTTTTTGTTTTTGTTTTTGTTTTGGTTTAATTGATCAAAAACCTACGATTAGAATTCAATTGAAATTGAGTAAAGCTTTTGGAAAAGTGAGAATATTATTTTTGTTTCAAGATTAATGATTGTGCTTATCTTATTTCATTCATAATTCTTTGAACACTATGAGAACATAACCATGATCATTTCATTGCATTGCTTACGCAGAGAATGTTTGTACAGATTATGTAATTTTCATGATCTCGCCAAGCTCTAGAACTTATTAGATTATCTCTCGAGGCGAAATCCTAGACAATACAATACTAGGGAGATGATTTAAGCCATCTTTGGATTGGTTGATTCTTTCTAGTCTTCACCCTTAAATTTCTATCTCTTTAGCTACCCCTTTGAGCCTTTGACTTCTTTAGCCTGTTATTTCTTTTTAACCACAACATCCTTACCCTTTTAGCCCAAGACACTTATTTCCTTACCATTATAGAGAATTCAAAAGAGTGCAAAGGAAGCTTTGAAAGAAGTTTGTGGTTGTACTATCAAAGCAAGTGAAGTAGAAACACCATGACCCCAATAAGAAAAAGTACAAGTTTGGGGGTTTGTGGTTATGTTCTTAAAAAATAAAAACTAAAAATAAAAGAAATAATATTTCAAAGAGGTGATTCAAATAAAAGAAAAGAACAGAGGATTTCTGATGCAAATGATGAAATGGTGATTATAAAATGGAGAATGGTTGCTTTTAATGAAGAAATGGTGGTTTTTGAAAGCAGATGGATTATATTCTTTATATGCAATAATGGGATTCTCTATGCTTTGCATCGTGCTTCATTGTTTCTCTAGCTTTGATTATCTTATCTTTTCTTTGATGGCCAATACCCAAGCCTAACATTATAACCTTAATAAAGACCTTTAGATCGTCGGTGTTGTGTTTGTGTACATTAGTGGAGGGAGGTTTGAAAAGCAGGCATATGACGTTCGAGAATTTATTCTCATAAAGATCACTATTAAATCAATGGTTTACACAAACTCATCCGGGTTGCTGGTTATGGTTTGAAATTGGTTATTCACAAACAGACACTCAAAGAGTTCTTGCTGGAATAAGATTTCGTCTCTTGAATTGAGAATGAAGGTGTGATGATATTTGAATTTTTCCTTAATCTATACTCTTTATGCAATTTTTCAGGAAGTACTTCGTGAAATCAAACCAACAACAAAAGCTCTGTTTTTAATCTATTGTTTTCTATTTGCTCGAGGACTAGCAAATGTTAAGTTTGGGGATGTTTGATGTGTTTAATTTCTATCTATTTAAATCACACTTCTAAGCTTTTATTTTATGTCTTCATATCTTATTTTTATTAGAATAAAGCCTCATTTACCCCATCTTGTGTATTTCCAGTAGGAAGCATCAAACCAGAATAAACAGAGCAAATTATAAGCAAAGAGGAGAAATCATAGAAGCATTTGCAGAGAAGTCATTTTCTTGTGTCTCTTATTTCTACTTAGACTTTTGCCAAGTAAAAAGTCATTTTTAAAGGGCCAAAGCTTCCAAACTCCCTAGCTTGATTGATGTTTAAAATTAGAAGAAGAAGAATCGACAAGAAAGAAGGTTCTATTTTTGAGCCTAGGAAAGTTACTGTCGAGAATTTCACTAACAGATCTCGGTATTCTGGCTATAACTTATTCGGGGAAGTCCGATAAGGTGAATTTGGTGGCCCTGGAAAGCTGAGAAGAATATCTACAATTTTCGTGAGACATGGAAGCCCAAATCGACCATTTTGGAGGCCCAATTGACGCTACAAGATGGAACTCGTGAAATCTCAGGATATGAGCAAATGAAGGAAAAATTACCTATTTTTGAGGAGTTTTAATTTTTCAATATAAAAGCAACTATTGGTTGCTAAAAAAGAGGATCTGAAGAGGCATCTAGGAGACTTTTATCTTCGGGAAAAAGAGATGAGGAAGAATAGGAAAAGAGAGGAACGAACCAGATTTTGGAGGAAGACAACCAGACCGGAAAGAGGAAGAGGACGATTGGAAGAAGAGAAGATTTTTAATTTTCAACAAATTCCACAGTTTTCTTCTCTTCTTAATTTTTTGTTTGATATTTAAATCTAATAATTCTTCTTGATATTCATGTTCTTGATGAAGACAACAATGGATGTTCTTAATTTTATTATGAACTAATTTCATTTACTAAGGTTTCGATGTAGCCTAGCCATGAGGTCTTGAATCCCTTTATTACTGTAATTGATTTAATAATCATTTTTTGAGTATTTTATTACTGTCCTTAATCCATTTGAATGCTTCATCACCATTTAAATGTCTTGTTAATTGTATTGAGACCTAGAGGAGATTTACAATGTTAGTTTATTGTGATAAAATACCATATTCAACATATTAATAGAGATATTTTCATGGTTTATATTGCTTGCATAAAAACTCATTGAACTTAATGTACTTGCATGCTTTTAAATTCACATAGAGATATTGTGGGTTATCGTGTGAAAGTAAGTTCATTGGTGCTCGAGAGAAACTTTTGGATAGGTTAGGAATTTTCTCTTTCAAATCGGGTTGTAATTTTTAGTAGCAGGAGTAATTAGGATTTGATTCGGATTGGCTATGGTGAAATCAAATGCCTTAGTATTTTAATCAACCGGTTAAATTTATTTTATTTTATTTTCTTTGTCATTAATTTTAATTATTAGTTAAGTTTTCAAATACCCATCTCACTATTCAATTTTCCAAATATAATTTAGGGTAGTAATTTCGGTATTTAGTAACTGAAAATTCCCTGTCGGTTCAACACTCTATTTCATCACTTTTTTACTTGCTACGATTTCGTATTCTTGCAAAAACGCACATCAAACGGCTAGTGTTGATTCTCGCTCTTTTTCTTTCTTGGTCTCTCAATCACGAGACTTTCCTTGTGATAGAAACAATATACGATTAGAGAAGTATGGAGTTGTTCCCTCCATTCTATCCCAGTACATCCACATGCATGACACGATCTTGTTGACTCTTTCAACGCACGGTTGTGTGTTTGAAATTTGAGTCCAAGATCCTAAATTACTAATTTCACTCCACAAGATCCTTTAATTACACCTTAACCCCAAGCCAAGTTTCCCTTAATTACACTATAAGTCCTATTTTAATTATTTGATTAATTATTAACCCTCTATGATCTCTCACTACTTAATCTTCATTAATTAGCCCAATTCATCATATATTATATATTATTTATTATTTACAATTTTGGGTCACCACATTCTTCCCCCTGTAGGAAATTTAGTCTCTGAAATTATTATGCTGAGTTTCTAGGATTCCAATTACTCCAATCTATTATGCTTGGTTATCATATTCACAGTTTGATAGAACTCATGCTTATATCACAAAAAAATCATAACTGAATAATTCATGCAACATAGTCAATTCAGAAAGTAAATGTGTGTGTGTGTGTGTGTGTAATGCATACCTTCAATCACTCTATTTGCTATTCTAGCCTCATCGTCACCAGCCTCTCCAAATAGCACATTGACTCTTCCCTGTTGGGGAGTTCGTGCCACTATTGCAGTTTGGTCCTCTTCTTGTTTCCTCGGCCGTCGGCAATAAGGCTAGATGTTTCCCATCCTCCCGCAGTTAAAACATCTTGGTGACGAACGCGATTGTGACTGAAGTGGAACTGCGGTCTGAGCCAACGTGTCAACTCGAGCTAGAACTTCTGCTACCCTCTGATTCTTGTCAACACCTTGCTCCCCGTCCAAGTCTTGGTCTCTAGGTCTATGAGTTTTCCCCTTCTCCTGCCTACTCTTCCTTTTGTCTTGCTCTCGATGAAATCTCTCGCTATCCCTCTCCACCATCCTAGCGTACTCCAACACACTTGAGTAGTTCTTAAACCCTTGAGGCACTACTCTCTTTCTAATGGATGGTCTCAGACCTTCCTCAAACTTAACAGCCTCATTGGCTTCGTTGGCGATTATGTGAGGTGCAAACATTTACATCTTCGCAAAGCGAGCTTCATATTGCGCAACCGTGAGTGAGCCTTGCTCCAACGTCATAAACACCATTGCCATCTCACTCTGGTAACTACTCGAAAGATAAGTGTCTAGGAACTGATTCCTAAATGTCTCCCAAGTCATTACCCCATCTAGGTTTCTCTCTACCATCTCCCACCAGTGTAGAGCTTCTCCTTTGAGCATATACGTGGCCAGTAATACGCGATGGTCATCAGGACATCCCATGGTACGAAATATCCTCTCGACATCCATCAGTCAATCCTGAGCCTGGTGTGGCTCACCCAAACCTTCAAACGTAGGGGGTGCTAACTTCTTGAACTTCTCTAACCATGTAACAGGAGTCACTACTGTTTACCACTGCTGAGTCCTTCGAGCCTAGTCCCTCTGTATCTACTCAGTCCCCTAAGTCTCGTCCAACTATATCTAGTTCCGCTGCATCGCAACCATGTCTCCCAGTATCTGGTAGACATCTGCTAGTTGGGGATCCATGTGATCCCTAGTGTTAGAGGATGATGCCTCACCCGTAGTTGATCTTCCTCTTCTCCCAGCCATCTACAAACCCATAACAAACATTCAGTCCTCTAGTCTTACCACCTCACATCCAAATGTTCTCATAGAACTAACAATCATACAAGTATTGCAAACAAGCATGCTATGCACACAACAAATAACAACCACCTATGTGAGTCCTAATGTTCTCCGCTATGTTCTCTTAACCCTAGGCAATCTAACCTAGAGCACCCAAGGCTCTCTAATCTAGAGCTCTGGTACCAATCTGTCACGCCCCGGATCCCGGTGTCCAAATCCCTTAGTGGGTGCCATGGATCATGAGGTATGACCTTCGAGTTCCCAGCCGTGGAACGCGGAACAGCTCAAACTCTTATGATTTGAAAACAACTCAAACTCTGCTCCATAAAGGTAGTGCCTCCAAAGCTTCAAAGCAAAAATGATGGTGCCCAACTCTAAATTATGAGTACGGTAATTGCGTTCATGAACTTTAAGTTACCTAGAAGAATACACCACAACATGACCCCCTTGCATAAGAACAACACCCAAACCTTGCAATGATGCGTCGGTGTAGACTTCCATCTTCTGTCCTGAAACTGGTACAACAAGAACAGGTGTCGATGTCAATTTCTTCTTCAGCTCCTCAAAAGTAGCTTCACACTTCTCGTCCTAGACGAATTTGACTTCCTTCCAAGTCAATCGAGTCCAAGGCGCCGAAATCAACGAGAATCCCTCGATGAATCTTCTGTAGTACACCACAAGACCTAGGAAACTCTTGATCTCCAATGCATTCTTAGGTCGCTCCCAACCAAGAACTACCTCAACCTTGACTGGATCCACAGCAATACCACTTCTGGATACGACGTCCCCAAGAAACTTGACCTCGTCATTATAGAAATCACACTTCTCTAGTTTAGCGTACAACTGGTGGTCAAACAAACTCTGAAAGACAATCTGCAGATGCTCCTCGTGCTCCTTCACAGATCATACAAGAATATCATCCACAAAAATAACCACGAAGCGATCAAACAAAGACCTAAACACCCGGTGCATAAGGTCCATGAAGGCTGCTGGCGCGTTCGTGAATCTGAATGGCATGACATCGAACTCATAGTGTCCATATCGGGTAAGAAAGGCTTTCTTCTGAATATCTTCGTCTCGAATCCTTAATTGATAATACCTCGACGAGACTTACCTTGTATTACTTTTCGGTGGGTTGTCGATGGAAACGATGGACTCACAGACTATAAGAGGTGAAGAGAGGCCCTATTGGTGGGTGTGTCGGCCCACCGATGGACTCGCTAACAGGGAGTGTGAGATTCTCTTGCTTGTGGTCGGTGAGTCGTCGGTGGTACCGACGAGACCTGCCGACGAAGATTGAAATTTTATTCTTGGGGGTTGGTGAGTTGTCGGTGGTACCAACGACACTCGCCGACGGGCAAATGGACTTGAGGGACCTTGGTCGGGGAATCCGTCGGTAGCACCAACGGGACCCGCCGACAGGCGTCGGTGGGTGCATCGGTCCACCGACGGCACCCGCCAACGGGGGTAGTTGAGGCAGATTGAGATAGAGACTTGATGGGTAGGTTTGGCATCCAAGTTTGGATGTTGACACTCATAAATTGAGGTGATGATTGTTGATCTAATGACTTGAATGAAGAATGATCTCTTTAACATTTAATGATCTTCATTTGGTTACCTGGATAGAGACTTGCTTGCTCTGGAGAAGCTAGATAGTGGAGTGTTTGTGTGAACCAGATAGGTTGAGATATGAACTACTTATTCTGATGCATGACCCGTAGTAGTTGTGGACAAAAGATTAATTTTGTGATGATTGAATGTGATTATGGACATGATTGAAATGCATTAGCTGTTTATTTATTTATTCAGTTCCTGCATACATGTAGATGTGAATGATTCGATATAAATTGATCAGAACATATTATGCTATTGTGATTATCCCGATGCATATAATGTAGTTGAATGATAAATTTCATGCATTAAAAGGACATGCATGCATTGTGGGTCCTGAGTGAGACCCAGACCCTGGACTGAACTTGGTTCCTTTATGAAGGATCAATGGACAATGTGAGAATCCTTGGACTCCGAGGTGAGTGCCAAATGAGAGACAAGATCTCTTGTGTCCTAGTGTGGGACTTTATATATAAAAATCACAAGATTGATTTATGGGTGAGGGATTAGCTACCACAAGAGTAGGAGGACAACTTTATATGATATGGTATATATGTAGATAGAGAGAAATCTAATTGGCATGTGTGGAGTTTGGGATGTACCATGGAGAAAAGTTCACGAAGATGATGTTATCGGAACCACCGAGTGAGGTTCACGAAGATGATGTCCTCGGAACCATTCTAGTGAGGGTTCCGTGGGTGCTTTTGTTCCCGATCCAGGTTGAGGTGGTGTTCCCTCTTAGAATTACGACTCCCTGTGACTGTGCTGTACACACAGGATCCACTAACGGCCTTAACCCAGTGTGGTTCATGTACTCCACGATAGCGATGAATGTTGGCTTAGTGGGATCATGTGGACATCCAACACCACAATACCCAATCACATTCATTGCATTCATGTGTTCGTAAATGGCCATCATGATTGGCTAGTAGATTATATTGTTCATATCATTGCATATAATTAACAAACCACTGCATTTTACTAATGGCATAGCATGCATTCATGGATATGCATTTGAGTGTGTAAATCATAAATGGTACATTATATTTGCTGAGCGCGTAGCTCAGGCCTTTCTGGCTCCAACATTTTAGGTAACATAGTTAGTGATGTTATGGTGGATATCTGGACGGTTGGGAGGCGGTGATGAGAACACGTGGCTTCTTTTGCGTACCTGCAGTTTGGACTCGATGTATTTTTACTGGAGTAGTTGTACTCATTATTTAGGCTATGTTTTCAGCCTCTTTTTGTATTCTAAACCTCGTTTTGTTTAAACATAGTTAATGATGTATTCTAAACCTCGTTTTGTTTAAACATCATTACGCTCATTTTGCTTCTGCTTATTATTCTCTGATTTCAGTATTATTCTACTGCTTTATGGTTAGAGGTTACCACGCCCTTGGGTTGTGTGTTTGGAGAAGGGAGTGAGAGTCAAGCTTGGAATCCTAGATTTATGCTCATGTGCGTGTGAGTCATGCTTTAGAATTCGGGTCGCGACAAAGTGGTATCAAAGCGAATGATCCTTAGTTTAGATCATACCATAGTAGAGAGATGTGAGTAAAGGGATAGATATACATGTATAAGACTGGGAATTAGGATTGATTTTCAGTTGTGTACCTTTAGAGGTTGCTTTCTGATGGATGCTGAGGATAGACAGCTCACTATTCCTGAACATCTAAAGATTCAACCTTATGGAGGTTTTCTGTGGCGAGTATACTGGGTTGGAAAGTTCAGTGGGACTTGATAACCAAAAGTTATTTCTAAAACGTATATCAGTATGTAAAACCCTAGCACTAACCAAGTACCTCCATAAGTATAAGGGACAATGTAGTTGCAAATGCATCCATGCCCTAGAACTTATGAAAAGGAAGGTGTGTTAGCATAATTATTAAAGAAAGATAAAAGATACATTATAAATTATATATAATTGTTTAATTCCTGGCTGGTATCACGTGGGCTGGCATTTTGTGGGCAGGTCGAGAGAGAGAGGCTAATAGGCTACAGATACTGACAGACTACGGATACTGACGAGCCGAAGTGACACACAAGAGTCCCATGTTGAAGCTAGGTCATACTACAACTTTAGTTGACTTACCTTCATAGCTAAGATTTAAGTGTGCGTTGTAGTGATTGCCTGGTTTTCATGATGATGTGATGTTGCTTGAGTTATGTTGGTTGAGCTGTGGGACTTACCTCCATCATTTGAATTCAAAATGATCGGGGAAGGAAGTTCGGGTGCGGGAGATTCGATGAGGCGAGATCATTATCCTGCTGTGATGTTTCTACGAGAGGACCAACCGAGTGGAATTTTGGAGAGATTCAGGGAGCTAGGGCCATCTGTGTTTGGAGGTTCGACTGACCTCTCCGAAGCATGAGAGTGGCTAGGTCAGCTCGATCACATTTTTTGAAATTTTGGATGTGAAGATTTAGAGAAGGTGAGGCTAGCCACCATCATGCTTGGAGGAGAAGCTGGAAAGTGGTGGAGGACCTCACTAGAGGTGATAGGAGAAGAAGGTATGTACTAGGAGACATTCAAGGGTATGTTCCTGGAGAGGTATTTCTTGAGGAGCTTAAGAGGGGACAAGGGACTGGAGTTTATGAAGCTGAAGCAGAGAGAACTGTCAGTGGCGGAGTACGAGATGAAGTTCATTGAGTTGTCACAGTTTGCGCCATACGCTGTGGACACTGAGGAGAAGATGGCCTACTTGTTCAAGAATGGAATAAAGGGAGGCATTCAGGCTAAGTTGAGAGTGAGTGAGATCACGAAGTACGAGGATGTGGTTTGCACCGCTAAGAGAATGGAACAGAGTATGATGGAAGAAAGACATATCCGAGATCAGAGGAGATTGGAGCGAAAGAGGAAGAAACTAGAGAAGGAACAAAAGAAGAACCAAGTATATCTACATCAACATGAGTCGGCACTACGCAAGAACTGGATATGTTACAATTGTGGAGAGAAAGGTCAAGTTTGAAGGAGTTTTCCTGTAAGGACCCTTATCCTTAAGGGAATTAGTCATATTTAATTAAGTTAATTTTAATTCTAATTATTTATTTAAGAAATAGCAATTAGAATTAAGAAATTAATATGATAAGGATGAAGGACTTACGGGTAAATAACTTTGGTTAGGATCGGACCAATAGTCAATTTAATAAACATAGAGGACTAATAGGAATCTAATAAATAATAATTAAGTGAGATTAGGGTTTC
>JAUPMG010095015.1:0-12454 GCA_031762675.1 Pachysandra terminalis
TGGTGGAAGCTTTGAGTAGAATGATTTGTAAAGCTAAGGAAGGGGAGTTGCTGAAGGGGTTTAAGGTTGGTAGGGGAAACGTGACAATCTCTCATCTCCAGTTCGCAGATGATACCCTGATATTTTGTGATGCTGATGTGGAACAGTTGAGAATATTAAGATGCATATTGGTCTGCTTTGAGGCGGTTTCTGGCCTAAAGATCAACTTTGGGAAGAGTGAGATATTTGGGGTGGGAGATATCCCTAATATGGATGCTCTTGCTAGAAATATTGGATGTAAGGTGGGGAAATTGCCAACTACTTATTTAGGTATTCCTTTGGGGGCTGGTTTTAAGGCGTCTTCAGTTTGGAATGGCGTGGTGGAAAGAATGGATAGGAGACTCTCACCTTGGAAGGGAAAATTTCTCTCTAAAGGAGGTAAGGTCACTTTGATTCGTCACACTTTAGCTTGTTTGCCCACTTATCTGATGTCTATTTTGATCATTCCGGTTTTTGTGGCAGAAAGAATTGAACAGCTGCAAAGAAACTTCCTTTGGAGCGAGTTGGAAGGTAAGGAGAACTATCATTTGGCTCATTGGGATCTGGTTTGTAGACCAAAAGAAAAAGGGGGATCAGAATTAGAAGACTTAGGGATGTTAATAAGGCTTTATTGGGAAAGTGATTGTGGAGGTTTGGGGAAGAAGGGGGAAGTCTCTGGAGAGAAGTGATTAGGCAAAAGTTTGGATGCTTACCGGGGGGATGGGAGGTGGAGCCTATTAGATCATCTTATGGGGTAAGTTTTTGGAGGGCCATCGGGTCCGTATCAAAAGGGCTTAGGGAGGGGATCTATTTCAAAGTGGGTTGGGGGAATCGGGTTAAGTTTTGGGAAGATTGTTGGTGTGGAGAGGTTCCTTTTGCTATTAAATATAATGCTCTTTATTTAGTAGCCACGAGTAAAGGGAAGTGGATATGCAACATTATTCAGAAGGAAGGTAATGATGTTGGATGGAATTTAAGATTTAGAAGGGCATTATTCGATAGGGAGATGGAAGACGTTGGCGCTCTCTTGTTGGAGTTGGATGGTTTTACACCTGTTGAATGCCCGGACAGGTGTTGGAGAGGTGGAGTGAATGGTGTGTTCACAGTGAAGTCGTTTGTTGAAGCTATTTCCCCTAATTACATCGGCGAGAAAGCTGACACATCGATTTGAAAGGTTCAAAGGTGTCTTTTTTTGTTTGGTCAGCGGCTCATGACAAGATCTTAACGGTCGACCATCTCATTTCTAGAAATTGGTGTATTCCTAATCGTTGTGTTATGTGTAAAAGGAGTGCCGAATCAATTAAACATCCTCTCATTCACTGTGATTTGGCTAAGGATTTATAGTCTTTCATTTTATCTGGATTCGGTGTTTTGTGGGTGCTGCCGAAGGATTTGAAAAGCTTACTAAAGGCATGGAGCTGGAGGAGAAAGTAGACTAGACGGAACATCTTATGGAACTTATGCCCTCATGTTATTTGTTGGTCTATATGGAGAGAGAAATTGTAGAGTGTTTGAAGGTAAAGAGGTACAGATTGGCGAGCTTAGAAAGAGAGTTGTTGCCCTTCTTTTTCATTGGGCAAGGGTGTTACCAGAATTTTGCGAAGACGAATTTGGTGATTTTGTAAATAGATAGGGGGAACTATAGATGAGTTGCTTATTGTGGTAGGGGAGGGTGTTTCGAAATCTAGTGTGTATGATTATACTTGTATATGGGATGACTGACCTGTAACTTTCTTCTCTTATAGTAATACAATATCTTAACTAATCAAAAAAAACAATAGGCCCAAAAGTCCCAAAAAGAAGCTACATCACAATGATGGTATCCCAACATCTAATGAGATCAGAGGAAGAAATGTTCTGAAGCTCAGGAAGAGCTCCACACCAAGCAGCCGTGATACCCAAAATAATATCTATAAGTCTCCTCGAACTCCTCCATGAATCCTTAAAAATTCTTTTGTTACGCTCTCCCCAAATCTCCCAAAGAATACAGAACAACAGAACCCTATATATAATATGACCCTTCTTTCCCAAAGCGGAGAATCCCCATTGATCAAATAGGTCTCTAACATGTCTCGGGGTGCCCATGCCACACCAATATTCCTCACAAATGATCCCCACACCTTCGCTGCAAACTCACAAGAAAGAAAAAGCAGGTCAACGGATTCTTCATTTTGCTTGCACATCACACAAACCTGGGGGGACAAAGCCATGAATTTTCTTCTCCTCTGAAGATTAGCTGCAGTATTAATTCGATTAAGGAAGACAATCCACATAAAGAATTTGACTCTGGGAGGAACTTTAGAACCCCAAAGACGAGAGGTGGAGAAGGGAACCAAAGGATTAGGGCTACACTTCCGAATGGAACCAAAGAAAGATTTGCAAGAGAAAATACCACTAGGGTCCAAACACCATACACGAGAATCAAAAGAGGACTCATCAATGACCACATTCTTAATACGTTCAAAAAGATTACCTAGCTCCTCCACCCCTGTCGACCGCGGGGCCCGACGAAGAGGAAGGTTCCAAGAAAGACCCTCATTAGACCAACTCAGAACATCAGAGACGAAGGAATCCTGAAAACATACAAACCGAAAGACTCTAGGAAAGCAGGATTCTAAAGATTGCTCTCCCCACCATGCGTCAGTCCAAAAACGAATAGTCATACCAAAACACACAGAAAATCTAACCTTGTTGAAAAATACATGAAATAATGAGGTAATATTCTTCCAGACACTGGATGCTTTAATATTAGCCCTAGGATTGACATCCCACCCATTCGAATGCACACCAAATTTACTAGCAATGACGGAACGCCACAGAGCCTTCTTATCCGTGCTAAACCTCCATAACCACTTGCCCAAAAAAGCCTGATTTCGAGCGTGAAGATTGCCCAAGTTAAGCCCACCTTTATCCCTTTCCTTGCATACATCAACCCGTCTCACTAAGTGATCCTTCTTCGCCCCTCCACCCTCCCAAAGAAAGTCTCGCTGAAGTTTTTCAATCCTATTAATCACGGACTTCGACGCCTGAAACACAGACATATAATAAGTGGGTAAACTACTAAGGGACGCTTGAATCAAAGTGACACAACTACCAGTAGACAGGTAGTTGCGTTTCCACGAAGCCAACCTTTTCTCTATTTTTTCTAACACCAGCGTCCAAAAATGAACTCTTACAATTCCCATTCAGAGGTATACCCAGATAGTTCACCGGCCACTCTCCCACCCCGCAGCCCATAAGGGCAGAACACTCTTGAAGATAAGTCTCCTCCACATTGATACCGGACAAACCACTCTTATCCAAGTTCACATTCAATCCTGAAACCATCTCGAAACATTTCAAAATACACTTGGTCCAAAATATATTATCCTTAGAAGCGTCCAAGAAGAAGATTGTATAATCTGCAAACTATAAGTGAGATACAAGGATATGGTCTCTCCCAACTCTGAATCCCTAAATCCTACCAAGATCCCCCGCTTTCCTAAGAAACCTACTCAATACATCACTAACAAGGGTAAAAAGGAGAGGAGATTATGGATCCCCCTCCTAAGGCCACGAGACGAAGGAAAATAACCCGCTATACGCCTATACCCCCATTGAGACAGAACGAGAAATGAACATTACTAATACAACCCTTAATCCACCTACACCACCGTTCCGGAAACCCTTTCCACCTAAGGACGGACTCCACGAAATTCCACTCAACCTTATCATAAGCTTTTTCCAAGTCGACTTTCAGCACAAAGCCTTTCTCCCCCGAACCTTTTCTATCTTCAATACATTCATTAGCAATAAGGATACAATCCAAGATCTGTCTCCCTTTAATGAAAGCACTCTGGTTACTAGACACCAAATCCCCAATCACCTCTTTCAGACTATTAACTTTGGCTATGATCTTATACACATTGGTCGTAAGGCTAATGGGTCTAAAATCCTTAGTTCTCACTGCTCCATCGAGGCTAATGGGTCTAAAATCCTCAGTTCTCACTGCTCCATTGAGGCTAATGGGTCAATTCAACCCCTATTGTAAGCGTGATCTAAATCCTGTGTCCCTCTTTCACTGATTTGTCTCTAAAGAACACTTGTTTTCTCCTTTTAAGTTCTACCATTCTATTTTTGATCATTTTCTATATATTTTCCTCTCGTCCATCTCCTAATATAAATATCCATTACCATCAGCTTATATTGGTAAGCTAGACTTTCTCTTGGAATGACTTTGTGATCTCTGCAGATCGCTAACCCATTCCACCTAAGAAGGAGAAAATCAATCTGGCTTCAGCTTAAACTGCTCTCAAAGGTACTAAATATCCAATTCTCGTTTAAAAGGAAGTTTATGTTAATGCAAGATTAAAATCAACTTCAAACTCAAGAACCATTTCACCATTTCATGTCTTTGTCCAAAGCCTTGTCCTCCATGGACATTATCACATTCGTCATTCATTTCTCTAACATGACCATTTGAAACTCCACCTATAAATATGCTCTCCCCAACCCCGTCAAGAACGTCTTGAATTAATCCATATCATTCCAAATTTATTTTTTAATGTTTTGATAATACCATCGCGTTGCTCTTTTTTTGGACAACCACATACACAGAATTTGGGGGGATCAATCAATCTGAATTGGGGGCATTGAGAATCTCTGTCTTAGAGCAATGTTTTAATGTTGGGGGGGATAGATGTGTATACACACACTATGTACAGATATAATCATTGATACACATATATAATATATATATATATAATAGATACTTTTACCGATCAAAAACAAATCCTACTTAGGATGCATAGGCATTAATGATGTTAATAATGCCTCATCCTAATACGAACTTAACTGTCACTACCTAATGCTGATTCTTTTAGCACTTAAAATAGTATCCTTCATGCTCTTATCTACCATGGTTCCTAGACCATTTTATTATTGTCCTTTCTTGTATAAGAAAATTTATACTCATCAACCTCCTCGCCTTACCTTCTTTCTATTTAGTCTCGTGTAAACACATTACATTAATTATCCTTCCCTTCATTACATCTACCAACTCTAACCAGTTCTTGCCAAAGTTCCTACATTCCAAGTAGCTATGTGAATCCTACTTTCTTGGACTAGCTCTCTACTCACCATAGTGTTTAAACTCGGTTTCAGATCGGGGATCGTCCTGGTCCGATACTGAGTTGAATCACCGATCCAAATCTTCCAAACCGATCCAAGAAGGAAAAAAAAAAACCAATATAAAGTTATAAACCCAACCCCTCTTTTTCTCTTTTTTTTTTTTGATAAAACCCTCTTTTTCTCTTGCATTTGAAGCTTCCGACAGGCTTCTCTCTCTCTCTCTAGTAGTAGACGGCAGTTCTCTCTCTTCCGCAACCCGCAGTAGCCCTCTCTCTCTCTCTCTCTCTCTCTCTCTCTCTCTCTCTCTCTCTCTCTCTCTCTCTCGATTGCAGCAAACGGCAGACCTCTCTCTTGATCGTAGCAGACAGCACTACCAGACCGATCTTAGGGTTTTATTTCCGTAAGTATAAAGACAATGAGAAGAAGGAGAAGGAGAAGGAGAACAAGTTCAGAAAGAAGGAAGAAGATCAGGCCTTCCTTCCTTGAATCGAAGAACAACCGAACCCTTGGGGTTGAGAGCTCTCTTCCACGTTTTGGAAACTTCTCCAAGTTTCCTTCCTTTTTTTTTTATAAAGTCGTAGCTTGTCTCTCTCTTTGGACCGGATGATCCAGTTTAGATCGTCCGGTCTGACTCGCCGATTCCGTGACAGATCGTCCGGATCTCCCGATTTGTATCGGAATCGGACCGAGTCGACATATTTTGGGATTTTTTGGGATCAGTTTCAACTCGGGGATTGTCCCAATCCGATCCAGACCGGGATCAGACGATCCTTTACACTATGCTACTCACGCCTATTTAACTAGTAAAAAAACTTGCCTACTTACTACTAAAATTGGACTACCACAGCACATCATCTCTGGAAAACTTCTGTAGATTCTATAAAATTTTCCATTTTCTGACACTCATAACAAGCATTATCTGAACCGTATGTTGCTTACACAAATTCTGTACTACGAATCCATGAGATACAAAGCAAAGTTTTCTACTAAGTAAGTAGTTCAAATTTTTCTCACTAATTAGGCTCATGTCATTTTTTGACCTAAGTGTGTCAACAAGTCAGTTAGGTTCCACCTGTACTCCAAACCATACCCCATCTAAGACATCAGTTGCAATTCTTATCGGCTACGAGTTTGAGACCCATGGAACCAAAATCTACCCTCCATCTACCGACACCTATTGATTACCAAATTAAGTGACCAAATAAGGAATTTTGCATACATTTTAATTTTAAGAAGCAAATATTTGTAATGAAAATCCCTAAAACTGGCACACACCAAAGAAATTTCATTTATTTTAAAAAATTGATAAAAAATAGAAACAATATTTAATGTTTCTTATGGTTTTGCAGAAGTCGATGTTGGTTACTTAATGGACATGAAATATATTTAACATTTATTAAACATTAATCAATTAGTATTGACTATTAAACCATTAAGTATTTGAAATAAATAATATAATTAGGCTATGAGGTTACTACCTTCGTAATAGATAAATATCAAATAGAATTACCCAATGTGTACCTATCAGTCACCCAATGTGGAATCAATTCTTGATGGGCCTCGGAGGTGGATACCAAGTACCAAACTGAAAATTGTTCAATTCCATGATGTCTAGACCCATAATTGATTGATTGGTTCCAGGAAAAGAGGGCAACTTGGTAACAATTACACTCCTATTCTTACCATCCCTATCCTCTCAAAGCATTAAACCTAACAAAAAATACTACAATAGAGTCATTATAGATCGCCAAAGCACCATTAAAACATCTTGATCATAGCTCAAACATCATTTGCCATTATAATTTTTTTGTCCATATTTTACGATAGTAAAAACAAACATAAATTAAAAAGATAACAATGCAATGTGGCACAGAATGAGACTTTTAAACTCAATTTTGAGCTTCAATTTTCAAAATTATTTCAATTCTGAGACATTCTAAACTCTTTAAATAACGCTAGAGTATTTAAGGCCTACATTTTATTTGGTAAGCTACATATAACCATGCACGTACGATATGAGAAAAAAGACAGATCTATACAGCTGCATATGCAGAATGTTCAAACTTTTAAATAACCAAATGCTTCAAAATTTATAAATATACCACATTATCCTTTTGAAGCATAGAGATAAATGTGCCTGAAATTTAAAATGCAACGCAGATCAAGGGATAAGGGGTAATGAAACTGCTCAGTTATGCCACTAAAATTAAAGAAAAGAAAATCAACAAAATAACCAACAGCACACACAACAACAACAACAACAACAACAACATTGAGAAACAACAAACAACTCCATTAACGAACAACAAATCAATATCAGTCCAAGCTCTGATGTAAAATGCACGAGTAATAAAACCAATTACATCATTTGTTAAATATGAACAAAATCCAGTAAAATACTATACCCTCTAGCATTTTACTTGTCGATATCCCAAATGGAACGTAAACATAAGAAAATACGCAGAAAATAAAATAAGTAGTAATAGGGTTTCGATTTCGGAACTTACAGCACTCGAGGAACTGATACTTGGTGACATTAGAGCTCTCAGCCTTAGGGTTTCCAAATTTTCCCATGTATTTCGCAGAAGCCGACTCAATGAACTCATCTTCTTCTTTGAAATCGAAAACTTTGAGGTCAACACGAGAAGAGTTCCTCATCACGAAGAACGGGAGCACAAAGATTCAGCGCTGAAATCAGCAGGATGAAATGCTATACCGTGCAATCAGATGTCACCGACCGGTCTCCGAACATCGATGAGTAATCCTGCGACCGGGAAACGATGAATCAGATGGAATCCCGGCGAATTGCTGGTTTCGGACACGGCAGATCGCTGGACAGAGATGTAGAGAGATACTAGGGACGGTCCATAAAGCGGTCTAGGCTTGTCGATTTGACTTACTTGTGGAAAGGCCATAATTACGTGGTAACCCCTCATAGACATTACCATTTTTTTTTGTTTATAAACTCAAATACGTTACCATATTACGAGGAAACTGCCCTGTATGGTCTCGCGTATCATAGGTCCAGTGACACGTGTCATGCGGACAACACATCCATCTTCTGATATATATGTTGGCACGCATTCATACATGCCAATGAATAAATCGCATGAATATACACTGCAGCATCTGTTTTAGAGGAGCGGATCCTCTATTGCCCCTCTGATGTAAGACACCCGAGGTACACAAAAATGCATTTTTGCTCTTCGGGCTCCACCATAAATAGCTCCAAAGGGCAAAAAGGTATTTTTATTCCCTCGAGCCGTCTCACATCACAGGGCCAACCAATCTGTTAGCTATTTAACAGAGGATCCCTCCACTATTTTAGCTACCCACACTCCAGATGATATCACTCCTTACTTTAATTATGTATATACTAGGAGTGCAACTTGAGTTGAGTTAACCCGAATCCAAACCGATCCAACCCAATTTTTGGTCAGTTCGGATTATGTTTTATATCACTTTGGGTTGGTTTTAGGTTGAAAAAAGCCAACCCGAATTAATTTCATTGGGTTCAAGTTTGGTGTAGGGATTCAAATAATCTAACCCAAATCGAATTAACCCGACGAACAATTAAAAGTATATGAATTTTAGAATTTAGGTGTTTATAAATAAACCTATAAACGTCTGCTATTTCTAAATAAGCCCTTTTATTATAAAAATCAGGAGGCTTATTCATTCAATATTAGAGAATCTATCCTTCTTTAGTTTTGAAGAAGATGAGTTAGGGTTTGAGTCTAAACGCCGTCTATTTCTAAATAAGCCCCTGGCACATTGTTTAAGTTTGTTTAAGTTCAGATATACGACTCAAGCTGTGATTGTGCTTATTAACTCGAATTAATCCAAATCAAACCAACCCGAAATTGCATTTTAGGTTTGGTTGGGTTGGGTTCAGGGTATACAAAATAAAATCGGTTTGGTGTTTGGGTTTCATAGTTCAGGTTTCAAATCGGGTTGGGTTAGGTTTGGGCTAACCTTCGAAGAAGTTTGTTTAGGGTTGGGTTGAGGTAAACCTGACCTAAACCAAACTGAGTTGCATCCCTAGTATAGACCACTCCATTGGCTCACAAGCTGAGCTTGACTCATTGACAGCCAGAAGTAGCAATCATGCGAGTTTGGGTTGGGTACATAAAGAGTATTACGTAACAGCTTGGCACTCAATTCAACCTACCCGTTTAATTAATTGGCAGAAACTGCTGGCGGCTTACATTTTAAGATAATTGCTTGATTGATTGCTGTTGATTGATTGCTGTTGCATGCCCACCCCCAAAATTGCAGACGCGGGGAAAAACAAAGGCACTAAGTGAGAGGACGCATTATGGTGTCCCAAAAATGGCCAATGGCAGGAGGAGAGGCTTCGGTATCAAGGTTGATGAGATCATCATCGTTATTATCATAATAAGGGTTTTGGGCAAAATCACCACCCAAATGGGAGGAGAGACTGTGGGGATGTCATTGACATATTTTCCTTATGAGATGGAGGAGGGGTGGAAAATAAAGACATAAATTTGTCTTTAAAAATGTCTATACATTTGGCCATTAATTCGGCATTCATAATTTGGGGAAATTCAGTTCGTAATTTGGACTTGATAAATTCAAAAGGATTAAGAGCATCAATTTGCTCATATGAAGGAGGAGGCAAACGAGGAATCTGACTCTCATAATGAGAATTGGTCTGTTTAATATTTTCAACTGCTTCCTTTATTGGAAAATTGGCCCACTATCTATAAGCGAAAGTACGCTCAAGAATTGGTAATTGCAACACATTGGTTGTGCAGTGGATATCCCATTTCCAAATCCAAGGGATACTAAATTCAGTAAAAAAATACCGAGGTTGAGAGCCCAATAGGGGCTTTACTTTTCCCGCGTAATCGAAAATCAAGTTGGGTAAATTCTATGAATAAAGCTAGTGGAATTGTAGAGGTGGAATATCAACCTCAGGACCCATACGCTGCCACCATTGGAAAAACCAAGATGGGTAAACAGTCTTAATTGACTGAGTGCATAACTTGATAAACCAAGTATGCTTATGAGTTAGTTTTTGGTAATTGAAGCAATTGCCCCATGCTGAAATATAATCCCAGTAATTATATAAAATATTAGAAGATTGAAGCTTCTTGGTAGGTTGGGATTTAATCCCCATTCAGAATGAGATATTATTTTGCGAATAATTGCTTTGCTATGAGCAAAATGACTAGTAGCCTGATTAGGCTTAGCCAAGGTGTGAGAAACTTCCACACTGCCAGTCTCTCTTAAAATAGCTTCATAATTAGATTTGGTTTTACCAGCATGACCAACAAAATATTGGTCAAATAAGTAACAAGCCATTAGCTCCCATGGTTCATTAAATCATTGCTCGTCTACTTCGTTGAGACACATAATTGGCTGAGTAACCTTCTTGCTAAGGATAAACTTAGGGACAGGAGTAGTAAGGACGTCCTTAGTGGTTTTATGAGCACTACCAATTAATTCTCTTGTTTGAGATAAAAGAGGATATTGCTCCCCTGATTAAGAAGGATATGATTTTTGCTTAGCTTTGTTGTCACGCCCCTGATCTCGGTGACTCAGATCCCTAGGTGGGATGGCACGGATCACAAGGCATAACCTTCGGGATCCATTACTAGGCCGCGGATCGCCATATCATAACCAAAAGTATAAAGAGATAAGGTAACCAAAATTCTTATTTCGTAATTCAGAGTACGCGGAAGTAACACAAACAACTAATTTAAAATAATTGAAATGGCTTCAGAAGAGCCTTACATAATAATCCAATTAAGCATGGTTCTACTAAGTTATTACAACATGAAAATAGAATGAAAACCACAGAGTTCAGTCATCTCTGTAATGACCCGATCCCAGATCCCAGACTAAGAGAGATTAGAAGCCTAATTAGCCTAACTAATTAGACTTAATTTCACAAGTGACTCAGACCAATGACTGATAGGACCTTGACCATAAGAGGTTAGACCGACCCGAGAAATTTACATGAGTTGAGGAACCAACCTGCCAGAGCAGAAATAATTAGATATTAAATAGGGGAATAATTTATTTTTAATTCAATAAATTATGTAAATTAAGTTTAAACGTTCGCCTCGAACTCATCGACAAAAGCCCACTAATAAATCTCACATACGTGGTCTGTCGGAAAAGATACGACCTGAAACCCCATTTTGCCCCTGATGCTGAAAATAACTACAAGTTTACCGGTCATTCCTATAAATAGGACACTTGGACAAATTTCAACCAAAATTTCTCAATGCTCTTCCTCTCTTCTCTCTCATGGTACCATGGGCACATGGATGGTGTCAATGGAGCTTGGATGGCCCACCCTTCGATCCCCGGCGTTCCTACACCGGCACTCTCCGGCGAAATCCCCAAGTTGAGTACATTCTATTCTAATATGTGATTTAGTTGTGTTTTCTTATTTTAAAAGCTTGGAGTAGTGTTTTAGATGCCCAACCCTCCTACTCCAAGGTACCTAGACTATAGACAACCCCTATCTTGCCCAATAATGAACTTCGGATCAAATCCGACCCGTCTAACTATACAAATCAAACCCTAGATATGGTGGAAATTGGGGAAACCTTCATTTTCCCACCATAGACCATAAATTAGCCTAATAAAAGTATGGAATTGTCATTGTGAGAGTGCAACCTCACTCCCCCACCAAAACTCAGTACGTGAAGCCCAACCTGTGGCTTCGGCGCAATATTCGGTACACCGAATAGGTCGCCGAAGTACAAAGGGACTTACTATCTCGGGACTGTCATCTTCAGCGCACTTTCGGTGCACCGAAGAGGTCATCGAAACCCCCTTTAGGCTCGCTGAAAGGTAGCTGAAGGGTACATGGAAACAATGTGAAATCATTTCACATCTATTGAGACCAAGTTGGACCACATCCCGATATCCCATTCCATTTGGCACACTTTGCCACTTTTCGGCTAGCCGAAGGGCACGCCGAGACCTTGTCGAAGGTATATACGTGTACAAATGGGGTGATTTCAATGGGAGCACGTGTATCTCGCCAAGTTATACGTGTTTGACTATTTTTTCGGTCAATTCGACCTTCTATGCAAAATACGATCTCCTAATCCGAAGTTTTGGTTTTAGAAGATATGGCCAAGCCATAGGTGTTTTCGGGAAACGGTGTAAGTGTAATCCCCGAGCCCACCTACTAGCTTAATGCCACTTTAATACATGTGTATAAATTCAATTGGGAGCTAACGGGGTCAAGTAACCCTCCCATTGTAAATCCAGGAATAAGATAACTGTTAATGTTGATTAAATGGATCGAGCCGTGGGTGATTTCGGGAAACGATGTGAGCGT
>JAUPMG010095026.1:0-12454 GCA_031762675.1 Pachysandra terminalis
AGTTGTCACCAGACGAAGGAGAGTTGCTTGATGATCCTGAGAGATATAGACGCCTGGTTGGGAAGCTGAATTATCTTTGTGTTACCCGTCCAGATATTGCATTCCCTGTTAGTGTGACGAGTCAGTTCATGGCAGCCCCGCGAGCTCCTCATTGAGATGCACTTTTGCATATTCTATGGTACATTAAGGGCACTCCAAGTCGTGGTTTATTGTATAGTAACCATGGTCATATGAACATTGAGGGGTTCTCAGATGCAGATTGGGGAGGATCTCCTAGTGATCAGAAGTCTACTACTGGGTATTGTATATTTGTAGGGGGGAATCTAGTATCCTGGAAAAGTAAGAAACAACCAGTGATAGCCCGATCGAGTGCAGAGTCCGAGTATTGGGCTATGGCCCATGCTACGAGCGAAATGATCTATTTGAGACAACTTCCCAGTGAGCTTGGATATCCTCCTTCTAATCCGACGACGTTATGGTGTAATAACCAAGCTGCTATTCATATTGCATCAAATCCGGCTTTTCACAAGAGGACGAAGCACATTGAGGTTAACTGTCATTTTGTACAAGAGAAACTACAAGGTAGAGA
Organism: Pachysandra terminalis; assembly: GCA_031762675.1. Classification (NCBI taxonomy): domain Eukaryota; kingdom Viridiplantae; phylum Streptophyta; class Magnoliopsida; order Buxales; family Buxaceae; genus Pachysandra; species Pachysandra terminalis. The sequence goes on from JAUPMG010095026.1 coordinate 590, forward strand.
AATCTCGTTACAGCATGTGAGAACCGCGGAGCAATTGGCGGATGTGCTTACCAAGTCGTTGACTGGGAATAGAATTGGGTACATTTGTAATAAGAAAGGCATGAATAATATATATGCTCCAGCTTGAGGGGGAGTGTTAGTGTGGGCGAGTGGGTCGTGAGGCCCACACAACCCCTTTTTCTCTTTCCTCTTTTCCTTTCTTTATTTGTGTATGTACTGTTTTAGCCCTAGTTCTAGTTAATATATGCTCTCTAATTGAGGAGAGTAAGTTTTGCTGCCACAACAATAACAATTCTATTAGTGATCCCATATGAAGTGACCTGAGAAAGCACGAATGGTAACTTTTGGGAATCTCTTGCCTCTTCACTCTAACCACTACCTCACCCCTATTCCTAGAAGTATTCCAGCTGAACTCCGTACTCTTGATATTCATTCTACTTATTTGAAACCATTAGTTCCAAGATATCAAACAAAAACAACTACAAAATGTCTTATCCCAACTAGTTTTGGTCAGAAACAAGAATCATGTTCCTCCATCCCACTTTGTAAAACATCATATCTTCAGTCATATTATGAATATCCAAATCTTTTTTATCTAACTACATCTAGATTCCTTTTGGTCTTCCTCTCGCCCTCTTAGACCCTTCAATGAGTACCGCTTCACACCTTCTCACAGGTGCCTTCCTAGGTCTTCAATTTACATGTCCAAATCATCTTAACTAACTTTCCTTTATCTTATTTCCTATTTGGGTGACTCCTAGATACCCTCCGATATGTTCAATCCTTACCTAACCTTTCATAATCTTCCTACACAGCCATCTCAACATCCACATCAATGCACTTATGCCTATATTTCTTCTTTAGTGCCCAGCATTCTGATCCATCCATCATAGCAGGCCAATGGATGTCCTACAAAAATTTCCTTTTAGTTTGAGCAGAATAAGTTGATCACATAACACTCTAGAAGCAACTCTCCATTGAAGCCATCCAGCTCTAGTTCTATGTGCAATATCCTCATCAATATCCCCCTCTTTATGAATAATTGATCCAAGATAGTGAAATTGATTTCTTCTAGAAATCTGTTGATTCTCAATTCTTACCATTGCTTCACCACTACTATTAATTATACTAAAGTTACATTCCATATACTAGATCTTGACACGACTTACTTTAAAACCTTATGATTCAAATGTGTCCCTATATAACTCCAGTTTTGCATTTAATCCATCTTTAATTTGGTCCACCAAAGCCACATCATTTGCAAATAGAATACACCAAAGGGCCTCCCATTGAAAATGAGTAGTTAGTCCATCCATAATTAGTGCAAAAAGATAGGAACTCGTAGCTGACCCTTAATATAAAACTATTATTATTGGAAGCTCATTTGTCTAGCTACCCACCACTCTCACCCTAGTTAGCGCTCCCTCATAGACGTATTTAATGACCTCAACATATCTGCTTTGTACTTTTTTCCTACGTAAAACCCACCAGATCAACTCTCTCTATCATATGATTTCTCTAAATAAATAAAAATCATGTGAAGTTCTCTCTTCTCACTAAAAGTCCCCACTAATTGTCGAAGTAAAATGATCGCAAAAAATAGTAGACTTACCTGGCATAAAGCCATACTGATTTATGAAACTTTAGGTATTCTTAACCTTTGCTCCATCACTCCTTCCCACTATAAAAAAAATCCCACTAGATTAAATCCCTATGTACATTGCCATATGCTTTCTCCATATGAAAGGAAACCATATGAATGTCTCTCCTATTCCTTTTAAACTTCTCCACCACTGTCGGAAAAGGAAGAAAAAACAAAAACTTGATATTAGAATTCCCTTGCATGAAACCAGATTAATATTCTAATACCCAAATTTTTTTTTAATCGTTTCTTCACCACACACTCCGATAATCATGGTTTTAAATTTTGCCGGCATGCCGTACTAATTTATATTCTGACAACACGAAATCTGGGAGAAATTTACTAGATTTCCCTTTTTTTACTTTTTAGTTCAAAAAAATAAATAAAAACTACATATTAATATGAAAACTTTATATTATGCATAAATAATGAAAACAGTTATAAAAATTGTGATAAAAAGTGAATTGCAATCATCATCATCATAATCCTAATCCCAACTAGTTGGGGTCGGCAAAAGGAAGGGAAATTCGCTGAATTCCTCCAACAGGGTGCGCACATTTGTACTTGACTACATATGTGTTGATGTATATGTATGCATATTTTTTTACATATTTTAGGTCTTTTAGGTGTATTTTACTCCCATTTAAACCCTTAAAAAGTTTGGAATTAAAATTCCTTTTTTCCCCAATATTTCTCCAAAATGGCGAAATATTCCACCATTTCAGAGAAATTTCGCCAAGGGGCCTCAAGAAATCGAAATTGAAAACCTTGCCGATAATTTCATGGTATAACTAATGAGTTAATTTTACAACAACTTAGCAACATTGGATATCTCCTTTGTCTTTGTAAATGTGGACTAATATTCTTCTCCTTTAAGCCTTGAAGATTTGTTCCAATTCCCAAAATTCTATTAAAAAACTGGTCAACAATAAACCCATATCCCTCCCATGTATTTCGACACTTTAATAAGGATATACTGTTTTCTTCTCCCCAAAATGTGACCATCCCAATCTAGTCTAAAGTTTGGCCTGCATTAGTCATTCAACAATTTTTGAAAAAAACCTTCTCTGCCGTACTTTGACCTCTTCCTTCTTTACTATGAATTTCTGGTGGTTGCTTTTAATGCAAATAACCTGATCCAAGTCCCTAGGTTTATCTATCCAATTCTAGCAAGTTAATAAACAAACTTCTGACCCTTCATCCCCTTAGTCCCTTCATCTTTTGTTTGTCATAAAGGTTATCATATGCTTCTTGCATGGTCTCACTTATTAATTTTCTTAGTTTTCTTAGACTTACACTTACTTTTTCTTGATTTTTAATTCTTTGACATGTCTTAAAGGATTGAAATTCAGATACAAAATCACAGTTATTAGTTTTGATGTAACTGGATTGCTTTGACATCCCAGAAGCCTTGTTAGATTTGATGCCTCAACAAAAATAGGGTTTGTACTTTGGAAAATATTCTCCTTCCTAGGTGAGAAATATATAAAAATGCAAAATAAAAAAATTATGTTCAAATATTTCATAATTCATACTATAAAACAAAATATTGTCCATTTCAACATCATACAAACTAGGCACAAAAATAAATGAAATATTACCAATATCAATTCAAACAAATTTTCAATCAAACAGAAAGATTGGTTCTTTCATCACTTTACAAAGTATAATTGTAGGATTTGGTAGATTTCATGGTTTAAATATCAATATCCCTCAACATATCGAGCAATGTGTCCCCTTTCTTCCTTATGAGGCAATATAAATCTAGGATGTAATTATACTTGTAGGATATATCACAATATCAAGTACTGTATCACAATATGGGTGATATATCATGATATCACTTTTGCTAACAAACACTTATGACGTGACTTTGTCAACCCCTCTTTTAATTCAAAAATACTTTTGACAGATATCAGAAGAGATTGTGTTTTTCACCAAAAATTTCTCAAAACAAGTAAAGGTATTTTCAAACTTTTTTTCATTGATTAATTTTGCACTAAAAAAATTGTAATTTCTTTACAGATTTGTGGATTTGAAAGATTGAAAGCCTGAAATGTTTAGGAAAACCAATTTTTTGAGGTTTTTACCCCTAAATATGCAATGTTCGATCTCCTAAATAATTATATGTACATACTAGAAGGCCAATCTGTGTTGGTCAAAAAAGACTAATTCTTGAATAAAATTATTTATTTTAATTATTTTATAAAAATAATTAAAAATTATATATTTCTGAAAATAGACTTTTAGTTGTTTCAGACGTTTGATGTATAAACTAATTATGGTGAGCAATTAGGTCAAAGGCATATTATATTAAAAATTCAATTTCTAATTTATAAAATACAGATTTACAATGAATAACTAGCGAGATAATTATTAGCTAATACTATGGCTGTGTTTGGATTTTCTTTCAAAAAGTTTCTGTCAAAAGCAAGAAAGTAATAAGTAGATTCTCTGCTTTTCAGAAGATCTTTTATGAAGCAAAACTGTTTGGTAAACTTTTACTGTATAGCTGAAAAGTAAAAAAGCATGTTTGGTAATTATAAGCTAATAAATTGCTTTCTGTTATTATACTATTATTTTAAATAATATTTCTCTACAATTAGTAATAATCAATTTCACTACAATGAAATTATAGGCTGAAAGCTACGGCTAAAGATATAGCCGTCGGAGAAGAAAACCTCATTCAAAATAACAGGTAAATAAAAATGGTGGGAAAGGGATAGCAGTTATTAGGGATTTTTGGCAAATCCTATGTGAAAGGGTTTTGTTTTCTGATACAAATCAATTGAAAAACAGATCGAGAAGAAGAAGAAGACAGGTTGGAGATGTCGCCGATCGTTGGAGATGTTTGGAGAAGATGGGTATTGACCGACGAGGTACTTACGAAGGATGGTGCTCTTCTTCTTTTCATCGAGGTTTGGGAAACTATCCGGTTTCTCCATGGTTTCAAGGATCGGACCGATCCAGTCCGTACCAGGATCGGCCAGGACTGGTCCGGTCCCAAGCCACGATACAACTATTGTAGTATGAGGCTTTGGATCGGACCGGTCCAACCAATACCGGTACGGATCGGCCGGTCCAACCAATCCAATGTTTTTTTTTTTTTTTAATTTATAAGTTAAAACGGTCCAGACCGATATCGATCTGGACCGGTCTGGTACCGACCAGTCCCGACTGGTACAGACGGTCCGACGACTGGTACCGCCGGTCCGACAACCGGTACCGCCGGTCCGGTGACTAGTTTGGCCGATCCAAGAATAAAATTAAAATAAAAACTGGGCGATCCATTTTTGTACCGGATCCGGACCGGGATCGGTCCGGTTCCCGAGCCCGAGACTTTAAACCTTGGGTTGCTCTATTATAGCAAAAAAGCAATAATTTGCTTTCAGAGAGAAGCAATGTTTTATTGCTTCTCGATTAAAGCAAAAAGCAGTTTTTTTGCTCTTCACTTTAAGCAAAAAAACATTTTATAAAAATGAAACCAAATAGTATTTTTGCTTTTAAAAGCACATTTTTGCTTTCAAAAGCAAAAAAGTACTTTTGAAAAGCAAAACCAAACACATCCTATATTTTTCGGATTGCTGTAAAACAAAAACTTCACTAATAAAAAATAACTTTTGAAGAAATTTAAAAAATCTAAAAAGTTTCAGTTTTAATTGTATACTCATTGACTATTATTTATCGACTTTAAAACCCCCTATATATGTTTCTTAGAATTATTGAATGACTGAATATGCACAAAAAGCGCATACCTTATTTCTTTGTACATGCATTTACTTGGTTAATATCTTATTTCCCATAATATTTTGAGTTATTTAGGTGTAAACATATCTAAAAAAGTATCTCACAGGGTCCCATCCAAAACTTCCCCTTTTCCCATTGTTTCCACCAAAGTATTACCTATTCAAGCATACAGAATTGAATCTGCTATAATGGTTACATTGGTCAAACTTAACTATTTAAAATTCTGAAAATCTATAGATAAGCTGCTGCATATTATATAATTACAAAAAATGAAAAATGAGCAGAAAAGACGGAAAACATTATTTCAATGTCCAATAATTTAATAAATGGATAGGATATCACGGGCGAGTTATTCAAGCTCAAATAAAGCTACTTGTGATCATGTATGTGTATGCATGTTTGACACACGTGCAGCACTCATGCATACATAAGCACACATACATACACGTGTTATCATGTGTGCAGCACACAAACAAATGGATGGATAGATAGACAAGAGAGAGAGAGAGAGAGAGAGAGAGAGAGAGAGAGACTATACCGTGAAAATAAAGTTGTATCCCATCTCAAGAACAGATCGTAAAAATTCAATCCTTCTCCACATCATCTGCAAGTAGTCAGGGGACATGAAGTACGCCTCCCCAGAAAAATCAACTCCTTCAGTGGTTAAGGCAAAGCAATGACTGTGTACATCCAAGCAACGTGCATATGCATTTCGATCCAAAGCAATAATCACCAAATGGTTCAAAAGTCTGCTGGTATGATACCCAATTCGAAAGCTCTCAAGGAAGAGATCAATGATGGAACCTGGGGCTGCCCATGCTTCATTTAAAGTAGTCAAGATAACAGTTTTGTCCTCCATGGCTGCCTCCTTCAAAACTCTTTCCAGTCTGAACTCCACACTATCCTACAAAAATAAAAAAGTAAAAATAACATAGCAACTTCTATGCCTATTCCATGTGAAAATTAGATTACAAATAATGAGAATAAAAAAGTACAGAGCATATATGTATATGTGTGTGTACGTGTGTGTTTCTTCATATTTTCTTTGGAGGAGATCAAAAGTCGGGAATGCAAGGAATTTTTTGAATAACAGGCCTACATGCTTTCCTTCCATGTTTGTTGTATCTGGTACAAAGTCAGAATCCAACACGAATATGGAGTGTCGGATTCAATGAACCCTGAAAAATGGGATTAACCGATTCAGCGTGTGTAAAACAAAAGCATTTGATTACAATCATAAGCATCACAAGCTCTTGTCCCATACAACAGACACGGATATAATAGCATCACAATTTCCATTTAGACTTGCTACTGGAAAAGGTACAACCCAATACATGGTAAACTTTATTTTATGCAATGCTATTGAAGGGGGGAAGAGAAAAGAAAAAGGAAATCCAGATGTGTCACAACCGAAGCCGGAGTATGCAGAATGGGGTGTTTGGTTGGCATGATTTCAATTAACTGTAAATGCAACCACTTCAAATCCAAGTATGATGATTTCCTCTTTTCCAAACCAACTTTTGCATTTAACATCAATTTTTTTCAATGGTAAAACCAAGATTCTCGGTTCCCATGTGCTGAGAGCCGCAAACAATCTGGCTGATCACCTAGCAAGGAGTGGTCTAGATCAGGACTCTTTGTTTAGGGGGGTGACATCAGATTATTTGCTAAAAGTGTCATTTGTACTCTGTATTTGCTTTGCGTTTTCCTTCATGTTCTGTTTTATTGTTTTTTACTGTATTTTTTCTACTTCATTGAGTACATTCCTTCTCTCATTTCTATTACCTTTCATTATTCATCAAAAATAAATAAATAAATACTTTGATAGAATGAAATCAAAAGGCACCTAAAGTTCTATCAAAGATAACAGTTCTATGGACATATCAACTTTTGACAGCTATAACTCACTCACTGATGGGTATAACTAACACACAGATCAAGCAAAATTTCTTGTGGGATTTCATCAAAAATCCAAGGGACAATGGGTCCAAATTCATGCCATGTAGCAATAAACTGCAGCAGACACATGAAGCACTAGTTAAATTAAGTTACACGAACGTAGATCAATTGTTCCCTTGGCATACCAGTACCACACTTTCTAGCCAATTAGATTCACCCAAGGAGTGCACGTGAGTCGCTGGCCGAAAATGGCATCTCCCGGTTGGCTGCAAACATGTTGCTGAGTTGCCCATGATGATGATGAATGAAGGACCATTGGTGACTGCATCTTCTTTACATTGTTTAAATCAAATATAATTTATACAAGGAAACTAAATAGTTTTAAATACATAATCAATGATGACTACGATGATGTTACATATTCTATATATTATGTAATTAACATAAATTTAACTTGAAACAATTAATGTACAAAATTGAATAGAATAAACAAATCAATGAACATTGCTGACTGCACCATAGAATTTATCCCAAAAATAAAACTTTATTTAAAAAATTAATAAAATTATTAAAACTAAGTATCAGTGCCAGATTTTAAACAAAAAATAAAAATAAAAATACAATTAAAAAAAAAAAAAAAAAACTAGCTAACATAGTTTAGGCAGGATACTAAAATTGACATTTCAACGCAGAGACCGTAAACAGTACCATCGTTGACACAAACCAGCACGTGCCAATAATAAACAATAAGGAACGGAATCCAATAAATAAAAGCATAAAAGATATTCACCGAGTTCCAACTCATCAACGGTCAATCTTTCTACACACATCCCAAGGCCCCTTCGTTCCCCGCCCACTCATCTTGATTATGTGCGATTAACGGTGAATGGTGAAGACGCATATTTCACATGCTAATCCGCCACACACCTAACACAAACTTTCAATACCAGAGAGAGAGAGAGAGAGAGAGAGAGAGAGAGAGAAAAAAGTAGAAGCTAGCATACACGGGTGAAGCGCAGCAGTTGCTAGAGTTCACAGGACCCAACAACCGAACCCTAACATGGTTGCGATAAACATAAAATCGCCGTTTCTGATCTTTTTTTGGGAAATTAACTTGAAATTTACAGCGGAAAACAGTTAGAAACTTTAACTCACCGACAAAGAGTGGTTAGTGTCGAAGGCCAAAACGCTGTTCGAATCAGAGCGAGGAACGAATCTGAAGGTATGTGCAGTATTGTAAAGAACGAGACATGGAAGAGCAACGGCGGCGAAGATGAGGATCGGCGTCAGGATCCGGCGATTAAAAACGCCAGCCTCCGGTGACATCTCAGCGTTGTTCCCTGGAGCTGAACGGCTCATCTTAGTCGCCTTCGTCTTCGCCGTCGATCGTCTTCCGAACTCGTTCCCTTCTCCTCATTCAATTCTCCCTCGTCACGGCTTTTTGAAGAGTAATTCTCTCTTATTTTAATAATAAATATAATTATAATAGTGAAAGAAGAATAGTCAGAAGAAAGAATTGAAGACACTGAAAATGCGGAAAATGAGGGAAAATTAATTTCCTGAAAGTCCACATGAGATTTCTGAGAGAAGTTTCTGTTTCTTGTCTGACTCGAGTCGCCCGTTTCCGGCATTTTCTATTTAGGTGATTATACTTTTTCTGAGCTATTCTTTTCAAGAGGTCCTTCTCAACGCAACCTTTCTGTAAATGATGCTTCGGTTGCACAGAAAGAGACGAAGATTAGGCGGGCCCAACGAGGTTTTTGCCGACGTTGAAACCTAAGAAACGTGTCTTACATGCATATCGTCCACCTTGAAAATCTCATAAAATCTTGACCGTTGATTTGAAAATCCGATTTTATCTAGTATCCTCCATTAGTTCGTGCTTATCTTGATTCTAAATTGTTTTTTTTTTTTTTTACGAGGCAAATGATAAGGTCAAGATTTTAGGATCTGTTTGCGATTAAGTTTTGTTACAAAAAGCATTAAAACCAGGATTTCACATGCTCTCTCACGTGCTTTCCAGTCTGCACTTGGTTGGACAGTAGTGTCAAGTGTTAAGTAAGCTAGGTGCATTTACAGCTGTCATGGTCGGGCACTTAGATTGTGAGTTATCTATCTCTTGGAATGCATAGAAAAAGCCTGTACAGTCCTTATAGGGAACTTGTTTGAGCAGTAGTGTTAACTGTTAAGTAAGCTAGGTGCATTTACAGCTGTCATGGTCGGGCACTTAGATTGTAAGTTATCTATCTCCTTCGATGCATACTGTCCTTATAGGGGACAAACTCCCACCCCAATGGGAGTTTTAATAGTGTCAACCCGACCCAATAATGATCCAAACCGACCCATGTAGTCCATCAACCTCCAAAATGGATTCATACATAGAATTATTAAGGCTGTAAGTCGGGGATAGGGATCTCTGATATGCTACTGTTATGTGTAACAGGAGCATGACACGTGTTCTAGGGGTCTACTGGTGACCTGCCAATTTAAAAATCCTAAGAAAATGGTGAACCTTGGTGGGCCCACTACATTAACCGATTTGGCAAGTCGGCAGTTAATGTGGTAGGCCCCCTAAGACACGTATCATGTTCCTATTTACCTAACAGGAGCATAACCGAGATCTTCATAGCAGAAGATCATGATTCGTAAGTAGGGCGGGTTGCTCTGGGATCTAAGGGAGCAGATCCTCTCAGTCTTTTTCTCTAATGAGTCATGTAACGCATTTTACATGGTGGAAAATGCACCATGCACCACATGCACTACAAAAGATGGGAGTTTTACTAGCGGTCTTTAACGGCGGTCTAATAAAAATTGCCGTGGAAGGGTTTTTATCTCAGCAATTTTTATTAGCCCGCCTAGCAATCCCCATTTACGCAAAGAAATCCCGCGATATTAACCTTTGCTCGGCGGTTTATTAGAACCGCCGAGATAAAACCCGTTGGCACTGGAATTTTCCCGCGATAATTAATCCTTTGTAGGTGGTTTTAAGTGGACCGCCGAGTGAAGTATAACTACCGGACAACGGTTCTTATTAAACCGTCGCGTAAGTGTTAGTATTTCTCGACGGTCTAGAAGAACCGCCGAGCAATATAATATTCTCGGCGGACTAGTACGAACCGCCGAGAATAGGCTATACCTAGCCCACCCGACAAATTCTTCTTCCTCGTGCATTCTCTTTTTCTCTTTTCTTCTTCCTTGCATTCTGGTTTTTCCCTTCTCCCTCTCGCTCGACGTGCCTTCACTCTTTTCTCTCTTCTTCTTCCTCGCGTTCTCTCTTTTCTCTCTTGCAGTTCTTCCCCTCTTCCTCTCGCTCGGCTTGCTCGCCGTCTCTCGCTCACCAGCGAAATCCATTCTCAATCTCCCGCTTCGCCTTTGAAGCCACCAACAAGAATCTCACTCACCAGTGAAATCCGTTGCTCGTCGCCCCGGAAATTTTTGGTGAGTTGAGTTTATATTGATTTTTTTATTTTTTTATTTTTTTGCTGTTATGTGATTCTTAGAAACTATATTTCTACATGTCATTTGTTGGAATATATATTTTAAATGAATACAACAATGGAGTTTATAAAATATAGAATATTCTTGAACTAGGGGTCTCCACTTGATATAAATCATTATTTGTCTACCTTTGTCGAGTTCTACAAAACACTCGTAAATGTCATCGGAGAATAGATACAATCTCAAGTACAAAACACCTCAAACCTCTTTTCCTTTTCAAACAATTGAAAATCATCCAAGTTCCTGAGATCAATGTTAAATAAAATCCTGTCATTGGTCGAACTTTCTAGATAGGTTACAGGATATTGTCAATGTAGTACAGAAGGTTCAAAAGCATACCTACTCTTATAATTTGTCTCCTTTAATATATCAGATTCAACATTTAACAACACCTGTGCTTACTAACCACCTCAAATCCTCCTTTACTTCAATTCATATTCATCTAACAACAAAATGTTTAACCTATCCTTAAAAAGAAAAAGTGGAGATCAAGACTCATTATGAAATTTAGACCGAAAGGAAGTCAAAGCTAAATCATTTGTCTTTATAATTTCATGAGAACCACAACATATACATACTATATCATCTAAGTTAGGATATACATACTATATGATCTAAGTTAGGGATGTAAAAATACTACCTTATCACTATAAATACCCAACCAATTTTGAATGCTAGTTTCCCTATGAAATGACACGGCATGCCATAAGATCTAAAAGACTTATGAGTTATTGATTAATTTTTTTTTTTTTTCATCAATATTGGAATGTCTCGTCAGTTAAGATCGAATATTCCAAGTGCATAATAACTACATCATCTATCCTCTCATAGGAAAAGCAGAATACAAGGTAGTGCCAAATACTGCCTTTACACAGAATTCCCACTTGTTGGCCACAAATGGGCGAGGGCGAGGTTTACTTCTCCTTTCTTTGATTATACTTCTGTTTACCCTCTCGTTTTCTTTGCCACTTGTATATATATATATATATATATATATATATATATATATATATATATAAATACATATCAAATAGAGATATGTCTTTTTCTATCACAAACATTATATCAATTTTTCTAAA
>JAUPMG010095035.1:0-26313 GCA_031762675.1 Pachysandra terminalis
AGTACTGGAAGGTTTTCAAGTTAGCCCGTTTTGGCATCAAGGGTTCATTTGTGATGATGGCAGGTATGACATTTTTGTTTGATATTTACAAAATCAAGAATTTTAGCTTGCAAGGTCAGTACCTACTTTATTTCCTTCTTTCTTAATTAGTAATAAGGGATTATTCTATTTGGCTGAGGTTGACATTGTGGATTTCGGTTTGTGGATAAGATCCATTCATTGGACTTGACTTAATTTGTCTGAATTATATTTTTATATGTGGTGTAAAAGTCAGTAGTTCTAGTATAATGCGAGCTGAAAACCTAGATGCTTGACCTATTGTTTTAAACCCTGAACTTAACCTGTTAAGACGAGACCAGGTTCCCATAGGGGCTGATCAACCCTAGGTACATGCGAGCTGAAAACCTAAACAACCTGACATGAAACGGATGGTTTACATCAAATCATTTTAGTCATCATAGTATGTGTAAAGCAAATTGAAGACAATGAACAAAAAAATTGAAAACAATGAACAAACCTAGTTTGTGATTCTACTTGAGTGTTTGAGTGATGCTGGTTGTTGGATTTTAAAGACAGAATAAGGATACCAACTACTGTGGAAGAGGCTTTAGGGTTATTGAAATCCTAGGAGAGAAAGATTAGGCTGAGAAATATACAGAGAAAAAGAGGACTAAGTGAGACAAGAAGCCCATTGACAGATAATGAGAAGATGGAGATGATATAGGTGTTTTAGACAAGGGAATGGAAGAACTTGCTTGAGAAACGACCTTATTAACATATGCTTTTGGTATCCATCAAATTAGCCTTAAAGGAAGGGGGGCTTCATTTTAACTGACATTTGATTATAGTCCAAATGACCCTAGATTGAGAGAAGATTTTGGGAATGGACTCTAGGAGCTTTCTTCACAGGGCAATATGCTTGATTTCTGAAGGAGAATTCAATACCATCCTGTTTTCCCATGGTAAAAGAGGTGAACTGGAATTCAAAACATGAATGATTTTGACGAGTTGTTAACCAATCTTGCCCCCACAGGAGAGTCTAGTGTGCTGTATAACTATAAATTAGACAGAATCCTTATATTGCCTACATAGGCGGAATTATTTGGCAGTATGATGACTTGAGGCTTTACCACATATCTTGCTTTGTCTAGTTACCTGCGGTCTTTTCTTCTAATGGTATTCATTTGGGGTCCCATCATTCACATTGGAAAATGTGTGGCTTACTGCCCTTGCTTTTGTTTCTAAATCTCTATTTAATCACTTTCCGTTCAAACTCCATAAATACTAACTTTCATCCGTTTTATACTTGATCCCCAAATATGGTTTCTTACTTTCTTGTTTACTGAATCCTTATTTATTGAATCAGCTAATTCTCCAGTGTTAAGCTTTAAAAAATAAGCTTTATTGAGAACAAGTCTTAGAATTGGACATTTGTGTCTATCATAAGAATTTTCAGAAGAATGTTGTGTAAGCAGTTGCAGATTCTTCCCGACTTCAATTATTTCCAAGTGTTTAACATATAATCTATTGGCTTTTGGTAAATTATTTGTGTATTGAGAATCTTATGTAGATGGTTTTACTCTCCATTTTTTTCCCTTCTCTCATGAATAATTTACAGCATAGATAATATTCGAAATTCAACATGTGTAAGTTAAGATATCATGAATCAAACTTGGTAGGACCACTTAATTCTAATTCAGCTTGTCCTATAATGGCAGGTCAGATTATGTGGAAACTGTAAAAACTGCACGTTGGGAGTATTCTACGCGACCAATTTATGGCTGGGGTGATGTTGGCTCCAAACAGAAGGCTACAGCAGGCTGGCTTGCAGCTTTTCCTGTGTTTGAGCCCCATTGGCAAATATGCATGGCGGGTGGACTATCAACAGGCATGAGCTAATTCCCTTCATTTTCGCTCTTTATATTGACTTGATTGATGCACTATGTGGTCCTCTCTCTCTCTCTCTCTCTCTCTCTCTCTCTCTCTCTCATAACTCACGTGCCATGAACTATTTTGTATGATGTGACTTTATTATACTAAAGTGAGCTCCAAACATTGATACAAGTATCTTATTGTAATGATGCCATTATATAACAAGAGCAGCCGTCCACAGTTGTTCCTCTAATGATGACCAAATCCTTGAACTGTGTATCCTTAGTTTAAAAGCCTTACGGGATGATGTAGGCAACCCATCCAATGTCATACTATGTGGTTCTAGACCTCCTGGAAAGTTACTCCATATGTTTTGACTGCAACTATGTAGGTAAGACCTTTGAAGATAAATTGCAAGAGCTGAAATGCGACATAGAGCACACAAGGAATTCTAAATTGATCTTGAAATGGACATACATAAGTAATTGAAAAACATATGGGTTCTCCAGGAGAGGCAGTGGTAGAGACTCTTTATTTGTAGGCATTCCCTTGGTTGAGATGTTGAGCAAGGTGGTATAGAGGGTTTATGCACCTTTTGTATTTTGTTTTTTTTTCTTTCTTTCTATCTTTCTTTGTTTTGTCTTTACTTGGTTCTTTTCCCCACAGAAGTAGTACCAATTTAGATATACATTCTTCTACCATATTTTATAAAATCTTTTTATTATCTATATTTATAAAAAGAAAACTTGACATTGGATGGAGGTGGTCCGGGGAAGGGCTGTTCTCAGTAAAATCTAGGTATCAGTCTCTTTTGGAGGAGAACTCATGGGATGGCCCTTGGGAGCTAATCTGGAAATGTGGCGCACCTTCCAAGGTTGCTTTTTTCTTATGGACCGCTGTAGAAGGGAGAGTGCTCATGTTAGACAATTTAAAGAGAAGGGGCTGGTCTTTGGCTTCTAGATACAATTTTTGCAAAGCAGAAGATGAAACCTTAGAGCACATATTCATCCATTGCGCAGTTACAAGAGTTCGTTGGTGTACTTTGATTCGAAGATTTCAAGTAAATTGGGTGGTGCAGTATGGTTTGAAGGAGGTTTGTAACAGTTGGAGGTGGAAGCGGAAAAAGGGAAAAAGAGGGGTAGGCGAACGAGTTCAATATTATGGAACTTATGTCCAGCAGTTTTATAACATGGTTGATCTGGTGCGAAAGGAGCTGTAGAACCTTTGAAGGTAAGGAAGCTGATATACAAAGTTTGGTAGAGAGAACCCTATGATTATTATTTCTGTGGGCATCTTGCTTCACTGAATTTAGGGGAACTTCGTTTGAAGAATTTGATCATAGATGGGGGCTTTTTTGGGATTGAGTAAGGGGTGTATAGGAGTCTGATCTGAGAGGCTTTCATGTTTCTTTACACAATTTTTCAGGGCTTGTAAAGGGATGTAAATTTCTGTACAATTACAGTCCTTTAGACTTATTAATATGAACTTTTATTACTGATAAAAAAATAGAAAACTTGACATTGACTCCTCTTGGGGAGAGAACAGACCTGTCTCCTGACCTTTAAGTTCACCAAATCTTTTTGTTGGTATAGATCTTTGAATCCCCACTCCGAAAAAAAAAATCCAGATTCCTAGTAAGAAATTCTTTTGATCATTGAAATACCAACTGTAGAAGCTATGAGAACCCGTCTTATTTCATGATATTGGAGCTAATAGGTTACGTGTTGAAGTAATGAACTGAATGAGTCTAATTGTGCAAGTAATGGATGTCCCCATTTCTCTTTCTTAGATGAACAATGGTACTTTGTTTATGAAAATATACTGATATGGTACAAGTAGACTGTAAAAGACCCAAAACAGTATTACAGAAGCATAAAAAATGAACTGAACCACAAGAGAAAGCTACCCACACCCATACTTACACCATTGCCTCATTCTCACCAACCATTTCCATTCTATGCAATCCTCCTTTTGCCAACCAATCTGTCATCTCATTGGCTGACTTATGTACCCATGAAAATGAAATTTCTGATGTAGATATAATTAATCTCTCCAATCTTACCATATCATCCAGCCTCCATGACCCAATATCTCCACCAGTCACCCAATCAATTAACTGGTGCCGAACCATTGTTATCTCTCCAATCTTACCATATCATCTAGCCTCCATGACCCAATATCTCTACCAGTCATCCAATCAATTAACTGATGCCGAACCATCTATAACAATTATTTTATCTAATTTCAACCTATTGGCCTCTTTAATACCAAAAAGAAGAGATTCCATTTCCGCCCTAACAGTATACCTCTTTACAATTGGCCCTGAGTACAAGGATGATACCATCCCTATGATCCTTATAACATTCTTACAATCTTCTTCTCCTCCCCTCTCTTTGGCCATGGCGGCATAGCTCCTGCAAGGCCAAGCTCGCCTGTCACCGCTGCTGTTGAAAGCGTGAAGGGAGATGATCTTCACAACCGCAAGGAACGGCTGCAGGGAGTCGGCCTCCGTTGCTGCCGGGTTCACACCGCTGCTGCAAATGGACACGGATTACCTGATGAGCAACCATCAAAATTCAGTTTAACATAACCAAACAGTGTGGCAGACCAACTCATGCAAGCAAGTTGGTTTACCAGGCTGGACAATTATATTTCCGTCCAATCTCTCATCGCCTGTCCAATTGGTATATCTCCTAACTCTTCACAATAGAAACCCAATGTGCTCAACCTTGTGATCCGAATATCTTGAAGCCTTATCCTCAAATTATGAATTTCTTTCTCCTCATATGCCCCATAAAAGCGCCATAGGCTCAATTTGTTTTATCAGTAAAAGTAATATTGTATTAGGATATCAAAAGAAAAAGGCCAAGTCTTATGAACATGAAACATATACAGCAGCTAGCAATAGAAAAACAATGCTAGTCCATCTTATTTCCCCTGGCCTGAATTTCCTTAATTTCCACTAATATACCAAATCACATTTGTCATAAGAGAGAGCCCGGATCTAGCCACTTCATAATGGATGAACAAATGGTTGACATGCTCCCCGGGTCCTTGTACACATCAAACACACACACACATTCATGCATAGAGATAAAGCTAATCATTTCCATCTTTTTGAAGAACATTACAGGTCCAAGTGAAACTCTTATCTAGTGGGACTATGGACCTACCATATCGTTTTCACAAGAATCAAATGTACATTTACTGGTGAGTTCAAAAAGGAGGATTTAGATGAATAGGCACCTCGACAATCAAGGATCCGAACTATAAGATTATCACTCAAGAAAACATCCTTAAGATTATTGACCAAGAGATCTATTTGCTCAAGCTCTGCAAGACGAGTATCCTTCGAAGGGAAGTTCCAAGAAAAACCATTGTCTGACCAAGATAGGACTTTAGCTGTAGGGGCTTTCTTATTACATATTGCTTTATGGACATGAGCAATGTTAAATGCATTAGGCGAAGCTAGGTGACATGCCGTATACCATTTTTTTTGGTATTATAGTCTGAATTATAGTGCATCTCGGTGTTTTAAAATCTGGGAGAGTTATAGAGAGAGGAGAGTGTCAGCTTCTCGTTGAAGAAGAGGGAGATAGAGATACAAAGAGAGGAGAGATGAGAGAGAGACGGAGGGGGTTATTACTTTTGTGGATTAAAAAATTTGTTGTGGTGCAGTCACATGCAAGGGAAGGGGGGAGGGTGGGGGGAGGGCATACCTATGTCATGTGGAATTGAGGGCTTGAGAGCCGATAGCCTTCCTCCTTGTCGACTATCAAATGATAAAAGGCTAATAAATTGGCTTTTATACTCGCAATTAGAGTAAAAAGTTAATTAATAATATATTTATTACATTAAGTTAAAAGTTAAAGTTGACTTAACTTTTAGTCATTTAGTTAGGTCTAAACTTAATGTTTTTATAGATTATTTGGTTTATATAGGACACGTGTTCTTTAATCAAACTGAACAATTGCTGGCCTGAAATTTCTTAGGTGGTCGCCTAATCGCGTAGGTGCAGGTGGCCTAGGCTAGTGGCCTTAGGTCTCGGTAAGACTGCCTGGTCACTTAGGTCGCCCTTTAACAACGCTGAACACGAGGGAATTTGAAGCGCTGATGTGTTGAGCTGACTTTTGTAGGTGCATCAGAAGCAGAGTTGGTGAAAAAAGTGGCAGATAAGCTATTTCAGGATATGAAACATTTAAAGATTGGGAGATTCTGTAACATGAGAACCTTAATGGGGAAATGGCTTCTAAATATGTGCATCTGAGATTCAGTTGACCCTATTATAATGTGTTGTTGGTATTGCTGTATGAAATAAACCTCTTTAGGGTTGTTTGTGGAGCGTATTGCATCTTTGACAGCCAAAGTAAATGCAACTTCCTCATGCTTTAGAAAACGAATATTTTGTTTTGTTTTCTTTCCCTTCTTTTTGAATTCTGTAACTTAGACCCACAGTGAATTTGTAATTATCTTTTTTCTTTTACCTAGGTTACTTAAGACATGCTTCTTTACATTTGAAACATCAAACTTTTACCAATAACTTTGGAGAAGAGATGATCATCTGTTATCCCTTATAAAGGATGTGTTGTGGATTCCAATTCCACTGGCAGCACAAACATGCGATGTACTTGCTGCAGTAACCATTTTTCATCCAAGTCAGAACCACCTAGACTAGGCCCCATGAGGACTAGCATAACAAGGAAAAAGGGAAAAAAACTGTGGACCCTCTTTAGTTAAGGGTTTTTTATCTATCGGGACAAGCAATCACAGAAACTGGTGAATATTTTGCATGGTTGGTCCTTGTGAAATGCCTCAATTGTCAATTTCTAGGTGGAGAGGAGGAATGGCAGGATTTCTGTTAGAATTCCAATTTCAGGCAGGCATAATTTGAGTGCATGGAATTGGAGGAGTGCCTTTCCCTTTTATCTTATCAAGAAGGTTGTTGTGTCTAAGGATGCCTTGGATAGTAGGAGTATATACCTGGACAGTGAGGTTGTTTTTATGTCAAATTTTTTCATGAAGCTCTCTTGGTGCCTTGTCTGTCGTGTCTGCTGATATGTGGAAAGAGCTGTTCCTTCGGATTTGAAGCTTTTATGTAGGTATTAGATTAGGTTCTAAGATTTTATTTAAACCCGGGTATTAGATTAGGTTCTAACCATAGACCGTATTTTGCATCATGGCACCGTTATTTCTGACAGATTCTAATTTTGCAAGGCCAATGGGAAGATGTTGCTTACCTCTTCATTCATTGCAGCTTGTCGAGGAGCTTTTGAAGTTTCTTCCTATCTCTGCTTGGTGTTTCCTGGTTATCCCTAGATCTGTTTGGGATTTTTTTCCCCCTCGGGGTGCTTTCTCAAAGAATTGCTCCTTGTTATGGTCATTACTTATATGTTGTATTAGGGCTCATGGAGGGATGTGATAGAACGATGTCAAGGAGTTCAAAGGGATGGAGTTGCTTGATTTCTTGAATTGGGAGAATGCAATTCTCAGTTCTTAGCTATGTCTTTTGGAATCTTCTTAGCCTTCTTTTTCTTTCTTATGTTTATGCTGTACCTGCTGTCTACTTATACACAACCTTTTAGTTCATTTGGAAATTTTCTTTAAATTGAATGAAAGATCTAATATTGGTTTCTGATTAAAAAAAAGAGATTTCATTTATGTTTATTGTTCTTTATCTGGCTTTGGTTAAATCCAATATTTATACCAACTTTTCTCCATTAACTTGGTAGGTATATTCTAAGTTCTACTTGTGAGCCAAGCTGTTGGAATACCTTAATAATACATTTTGATTGGTTCCAAACTTCTAGTGATGCATCTCTCACCAAAAATTCTGATTCTGGATTTTGAAATTGAAAACTTTAAGGATTATAGTTAATCTGCACAACATTTCTAAGTTTCTGAATTTACATTCCAGGTTGGATAGAGTGGGATGGAGAACGCTTTGAATTTGAAAATGCGCCTTCTTACTCTGAAAAGAACTGGGGTGCAGGCTTTCCAAGGAAATGGTTCTGGGTAAATGTTTTTTTGTTTTGTTGACACCTGTTCAGTTTGTTTCATCTGCTTACATTAGGTTTTGGCATTTGACCTTCACCAAGGTCACATCTTTAGCTGCATTTTTTCTGCATAAATTATAAAATCTCTCATGTCTTGTACTTAGGCTATCTCACTTGATTCTTCCCAAATACCATATCTTTCGGATGCACTGAAGTATTTATTTCATTTTGGATATAATTTCTAACTATTAAATATGCAATAATCATGGATGCCTTTTACCCATGATTTCTTAACAAGTTCTGTATTTCTAAGATGCCATTATAGTAAATTTAGAATCAGAATAACTCTTGATATGCATGTGATTCTGGTTTACAACCAAGTTATTGTCAGATGCTGTTTTCTGGGCACATGAATGTAATTAAATCTACTTCACATGAACTTAAACTATTTCATGCTAGTTGAACCTTTTTCCTTTTTCTTATCCTTTTGGGCTTGGACTATAAATATTATCTGTATCCCTGTTTTAGACTGATCTATAAACATGCTTCCCTATTTTACATCTTTTGAACTATAGTGCAAAGATATAAAAATCAACCATTCAATGAAAATACTCTTCTCACAATTGCAACACAAAGTGTTTTCCTGGATATGCAACGTTAACTGATTTAAATTGTGGCATGTATTTCTCTTGATATTCAATTGAATTATTGGTTGTTTGGTTTACAATGAAGTGTGGCCTTACACATGTTTGCAAAGATCCATGCATCACACTGAATAGGTAGCCACAGATCCATGCATCACCATAATAATGTTGTGCTCAGCCTGGATACAAGCATAGTTAGGTCAGGCACCTATTGAGTTCCTATATTTTCAATATGTTAATATGATATGAACATATATCTAAGTCTATAAGTTTTCACTTCATAGAACCTTTAAGATGTATATATATATATAGAAACTGATAGTCACTGTGTTACCCAATTACCAAAATCACTAATTTATTTACATAGGCATGTACAAACTATCACATATCTAGATGGAATCCATAGTTATCACATGTATGGTTTTCCTACTTGGAGTCAGTGGAGTGACGAATGGCAAAATTTTCCTCTTGGCTTTAACATATTGGGATGACGCCAAATCATTTGCCATATCGCAATGGTTGGTTGATTGACAAATATCACATGGTAGGAAAATAGAAAAAAATCAATGTTCAGTACCACAGTAAGATACCTTGCTAAAGGTAAGGGGAGAATTGAACTTGTGTCACCTAGGTTTCTTGATCCATGGCTGTGGGCCAATACAAAGTCACTGTGGTTTTTATTCAAGGACGCATTTTCCTTGAATTAATAGTTGAAAGTTATGGTTGACTTGTAAGTGTATTATTTCAAATAATTATTCAAAATGAAAAATACGTCATCTACTACACTTGGAAGTAATCATGCTGGGTGAGGAGAAGATGCAAGAAACTTAGGCATACGTAAAAGAAATGAATTATCTGAATACTTAATCTATGTGCTATATATCAAGTCAAAATCTCTACTAGAGTTCTAGAAATTTCTTCTTCTCCCCCCCTCCTCCCCCTCTTCCCTGCAAGGAAAAAAAGTCAAAAAAAAAAGGAAAAAGATAGTCACGGAATATCATCTACTGGCTGAGAGGACGCCTTTTAATTGACACAATGAAGATTAAAATAAAAACATTAACATTCACAACCAAAACAATTCCTTGTCCCAATTAGTTGTTGGCCAAATGAGCAGTAAAACAAAAAGCTGTTTTCGTCTTTGATCCTTAAGATTCTAAAAGAAAACTAAGATTAATGATGAACACAAGGCCAAGGCCAACAATACAGGGCTCAAAAAATGGGTCCACAATTTTGCCCAATCCCATAATCGAGCCTAGGCCAACAACGGTGCAAAGATATGCCCGTTTTCATCCCATGACCAGGCTCATACCATATTTGATAGCCCATATGCATAAGCGCCCTAGTGCTATTACATGATTTATTTGTAATGCGTTGAATGATTACATTGCACCCTACTGAGGGATTCTATCTAATTCTAAACTAAACGTAAATGACTATTAATCAATTAACCTAATCTATGATTTCTTGAGATATAATTAGTAATGATTATGTGTATCTTACCGATAAAAAAAAAATGATCATGTGTATCTTACTGATCAAAAAAGAAAAAAGAAAAATGATCATGTGTGTCTCATAACATTAATACAAATTTCAATATTTTCCCCAACTCTCTCCTTCAAATACATGCAAATGATTTGCTTGAGTTTTCCAACAAGAATTTACCCAAAAGCACCAAGTAGCTTTTGATGCACACACGATAACAAGCAAGCCTGAGGACTACATGTTGTTACTGAAAAACCTGGGATTATGGTGAGAAATATGACAGGGACAAGGAATAAAAGAGTCTCAACTCGAGTTCTTAAGAGAAAGGCTGATAGGACTTGGGAGAAACAATGTAAGATAAAGAGGATAGGAAAGAAAGATGAAAGCAAAGAGGAGCAAGGAGGTGCTCAACTTAATTCTAGTAGAATTAATAAAGTCAAATAGAATATAAGAACGCACAAAGGGAGCTAAACAAGTGATTGAAGAGGAAGAAGTTGGGAAGGAGGAGGAGTATCATTCTTTGGAATCTTAGCCCGGCTGCCATCCTCTGGTCGATTTGGCAGGAGAGAAACAGAAGGATTTTTGAAGGCAAGGAGTTGTCGGTTCAGAGGGTAGTTGATAAGGCTGTATCACTTATCTTTTTTTGGGCCTCATCTTTTGATGAATTCCGGGAGATTATGTTTGAGGAATTTAATAGCAAATGGGGTCTTTTTTGGGATTGTTGAGGTTTACGTTTTTATATAGGGGTATACTGTATAGTCAGCTTTCTGTTTTTGTACAGACTTTCTGTAATCTTTATTTTCTACCCTTCTTATATTTAATATATGATACACTTTTACCGATCAAAAAAAAAAAACAAGTGATTGAAGAAATTGCAAAGAGATAGAATAAAGAGGAGAGTGTAAGATCTCGAAAATTCTAAAAAGGAAATTCTTTTAATAATAAGGGTAGAATGGTAATTTAATAGTATTCTAATATGAACTATATGCTGAACTCTTTTATACTTATTATGTGTTTGAATTTCGATTGGTTTATTTTATGAGGACTTTGTATGATCACACACAATAGCATAATCTATTGTTTTGGACTTATTAATTAGCATTGGGTTTAATTAATTATCCTTGGGCTTAATTCAAAGGAATTAGGCCTTTTTAATTGAATTGGGTTTAAGTAATTAACTATGGGCTTTAATTAAATTAATTAAGTACCTTAATGGGCTTAAGTAGTTTCTTACGGTCCAAAACGATAAAAATAGACTTTAAATACATTGAGAATTCGTATGGAATTAATAAGTGCTAGAAAATAGGGGTTTTAGATAAGATAGGAGTCTCTAGTAGCCTAAAATAGAAGTATACTAGTTGTGCTAGGACTATAAGTTGTTTCTAACACCTAATATTATAAAAATAAGACTCTTAGGTCAATCTAAACCTAGGAAAACCCAATAAAACGAGGAGAACCTTTGGGAGAAGAGATCTAGCATCTCTAAACCCTAGAAGCCTAGAAGATCAAGTGAAGAAGAAGAACCAACAATAGAATTATGCAGTTCATGTGAGTTTCTCTTTCAATTTCTTGTGTATTTAAGCCTAAACCCATGTTCTAACATGGTGGATTCCTTTGTGAATGATATATGTGTGTTTCCCCATGTTTCTATATAAAACCTAATCAATTTAATTCAATATAAGAAAGCATGAAGCATGCTTTGATTGAATGATAGGTTTAGAAGAGTTTTAGACTATGAATCTAAGTATGATTTTAAGTATGTGTTAGATATTGATTTTATCAATTTAAACAAATGGGTTTTGTACATAAATCTATTCTCTGATGTGTGATTTAGTCATATGTATGTATGTGTGAAATTGATGAGGTTTGTACTTGAAATTCTGGATTTGCGTACTTCGGTGTACCCCTCGGCATACCGAAGAACCTGCCGAGATTTCTGGGTAGCTTAGGCACACCCTTCGGCATATAAGAAAGTATGAAGCATGTTTTGATTGAATGATAGGTTTAGAAGAGTTCTAGACTATGAATCTGAGTATGATATTAAGTATGTGTAAGATATTGTTTTTATGTATTTAATCATATGTATGTATGGCGGATTCCTTTGTGAATGATATATGTGTGTTTCCCCATGTTTCTATATAAAGCCTAATCAATTTAATTCAATATAAGAAAGTATGAAGCATGTTTTGATTGAATGATAGGTTTAGAAGAGTTCTAGACTCTGAATCTAAGTATGATCTTAAGTATGTGTTAGATATTGTTTTTATGTATTTAAACAAATGGGTTTTGTACATAAATCTATTTTCTGATGTGTGATTTAATCATATGTATGCATGTGTGAAATTAATGAGGTTTGTACTTGAAATTCTGAGTTAGCGTACTTCGGTATACCCCTCGGCATACCGAAGAGACTACCGAGATTTCTGGGTAGCTTTGGCACACCCTTCGGCATATAAGAAAGTATGAAGCATGTTTTGATTGAATGATAGGTTTACAAGAGTTTTAAACTATGAATCTAAGTATGTGTTAGATATTACTTTTTTGTATTTAAACAAATGGGTTTTGTAGATAAATCTATTTTCTGATGTGTGATTTAATCATATGTATGTATGTGTGAAATTGATGAGGTTTGTACTTGGAATTCTGGGTTTGCGTACTTCGGTATACCCCTCGGCATACCGAAGAGCCTGCCGAGATTTCTAGGTAGCTTCGGCACACCCTTCGGCATACCGAAGGGCATGCCGAATTGTTCTCTGAGATTTCAGGTAGTTCAGGTCAGTGTGCCGAAACCCCTTCGACATACCGAAGCATCTGTGTTATTTTACTGTTCTCTGGTTGGTCTACCGAAACCCCTTCGGCATACCGAACAGTCTGCCGAACCTCTCTGAAGTTTGAGTCAGTACCCACTGGTTCACAGCACAGGCTCCCAAGTCTGGGCAGTTCTTCGGACAGCACCTTATTTACCTGAATATCATTTACGTAAATGTCACCGTATTTTTATCTTTCCATTTACTTAAGATATTACATGTAAATAAAGAAATACCCCCCATTTTAATCCAATTAAAATACTTTTAGACCCTAATTCTAATTGAGTAAAAAGTCAACTCTCCAATTCATAAACAAATTTATGTTTTCTGGATTTTAGTCAAAACCATGATTTCCGAGTAGGGACACTTTTAGCCGACATCTGAGGCCCATGACTTTTATGCTATCTAGTTATGTTATATATTGATTAAATACAAAATGTCCGGTAGAGAAAGTCCTATATCCTTGTCTCTAAAAATGTTTAGGTGAAAAGTCAATGTTTTCAGACTTAGTCAGATTTCCGTACACTGTTTCCCGTCAGACTGTGTCCTTTACTTAATGTTTAGCCATGACGTGTAGTATTCGATTCTAAATATGTTAGTTAGACCACTAGAATTAATAGTTTCATTGTCTCTACTATGATTGGTTATCTTCCTTTGATATGTGATATTTGTATGTTAGTTCTTAAGCCAAATACATGAATGATAATGATGAATATTCACTATATATACTTATATGTATTTATAATGGTTATTAATG
Source organism: Pachysandra terminalis (assembly GCA_031762675.1). Taxonomy (NCBI): domain Eukaryota; kingdom Viridiplantae; phylum Streptophyta; class Magnoliopsida; order Buxales; family Buxaceae; genus Pachysandra; species Pachysandra terminalis. The sequence goes on from JAUPMG010095035.1 coordinate 13,556, forward strand.
CATAAGTGTGATATATATTTATATGTGTCAAATATAATAGTTTAGATCACGAGAATGTGTCTTATGTGTTTGCTTGATGAATATGATGTGCGTGAGCATTATATACTATGTTGTGTGAATTGCGTTAATAGTGAGCATTAATCTACATGAGAGCATTGTGACTTTGATCAAGTTCAATGAGTTTAACTTGACACTATGATTCCTTGATGAGGAATTGATATTATGAGAGAGAAATGAAATGATGAATTACATTATGCATGTGGTTTATTAATCCCGGATGGACTGTTTTATGATATTATATGGGTTGAGGGATTTGCTACCCCAATGGACCAATTTCTTGCTTTGTTGGACAAATGACTGGGTGAAATTCTGTTGGTAGATCGTATTTTGGTAATGCTCCACCAAGGAGAGTTCATAGGTGATGCCCCGGAATACATTCCCGTGATCGAAAATAAGGCGTTGGAGTTGTGCCCACTGGGTCGAAGGCCCCAAAAAGTACGGTGCGCACGTAGAATAATCTCATGTTCCTATGGCCCGGTATGGGGAGGATGGTTTACAATGACATCTTGGACAGGCCGGGATTAGATCGGGTGTAGACATACACTATACGAATGCTAAACAGCAGGCATCTGCATTTCACATTATTCTGCACGTTCTGTGTGATTGATCTTGCGTATGATGCACTTAACTTGCATGTTATCTTATAGAATTAGGCGTATTAGTATAGTTGACCAAGTGGTGAAGACTTACAATCATTGAGACAAAACCAAAAGAGTTTGGGAGAGAACTGCATTATGTGGTGTGTTTATATATATATGAGATATTATTCATAATTTCTCAGTTATTATATGATATTATTTATTTTCTCATCGCATATGTTTTTGAGTAAATACCCTGATTTGAAGGGCTTACTCATCCGAGCTTTTAGTTTATGTTTGTTGTTTAATATTTTCAGCTCCTGGATTGATATATCGGACAGTTCAGCTATATTGGGAATAGAATGGTAGAACTCTACATGTCTTTATTTTGTAGTTGAACTCATATGATTTAGCTAAACACATTGTAATATTTATTAATTATTTATTAGAACTAATGTTATAGCTTTCGCTTGTGTTCTATATTGCTTAACAACTCCCATATGGTTATGGGGTGAGTTACATTTTCAAACCTTTAGGGTCTCCAATGAGTACTCTAGGTTTGGGATGTGACAATAAGCATTTTCAAATACATTAAACACAATAAAATTGTCCACATGACATAATATAATTAGATGAAATGAGAAAATACAACGAGACATCAATACCTCACATCCAAAAAAAGAGTGGTTTCCCGACGCAATTTCATCCTCACTGACCCCCATCATCCCTATACTAGCCATATTCCATCATCTCTATGTAGTGACAATATTGGACCCAATCAATAGTTTGACGGTACCATTCCATGTAATAACAGCCTAAATATTATGCTTAGTGTACTTAGATATGTTTGTCTTATTTAGGCTATCATTATGGATGACCTCCATTTTTTCAAACGGGTTGATGCAATTATTTTGCCATATTTTGGGTTATTGGAATGTATTTAGTTCTAAGTTAGATCTCTATAAAGTTTCACTTAAAAAACTCTAATTTAACCTTCTTTTTCTTCATTTTTTTCCTGTTCCACCATGTCGGTGACATGTCCCTGGGGAGGTCTGGCGACATGTCTTGCAACAACGACATTTAGAACCTTGGGTCAAACTAATACAAGGTTTGTATTGCTAAGAGTGACGAGCCTACAATAACTTGTGTCACAAGATATAATGCATGAGTAAATGGTGATGTCATCTAGTTTGACACATGCACCAGCTACATTCTGCACAATTATGAACGAGATTCTATGACTATTTGAACAAGTTTGTTGTGGTATACTTTGACGATATCATAAATCTATAGCTCAACATTGGAGGAACATGTTGGGCATCTCCATAACGTGCTAGAGTTGGTGAGGGACAAATTAGGATGGATATGGAGAAGGTTCAAGCCATACAGGAGTGGTAGTGACCTACTACCATAACTATATTCGGTCTTTCGTTCGCCTCATGAATTACTAACATAGATTCATTGAGGGCTATTCGGACAAAGCACACATTTGACTAACTTACTAACAACAACAAGATGCCTTCCAAGGACTAAAGCAAGTTGTAGTTCATGATCCCGTGCTTGGCCTACTCGACTTGTCAAAGCTGCTTGAAGGAGACACTAATGCTTCAAATTATGCCATTGGTAGAGTACTTGCACAATACGAGCACTCCATTCTTTCAAGAGTCAGAAGCTATCCAAGACAGTGAACTACACAGCTAAAGAGAGGGATTTTCTTGTTGTGGTGCATTGCTTACAAGTATGGAGACACGACTTGCTTCGGCCAAAATTCATCGTGAGGAATGACAATGTAGCTGTATCATTCCATGACGCATTAGAAGCAGTGTTTTCAATGTCGTTGACATGTACATGTCGCGACATGTCAACGATTTAGGAACTGTCGACACGAAATCCATAGGAAATCGCCAGATTTCCCTTTTCCATGCGACATGAGGGAAAAACTATATATTTTTTTTAAACCCTATAAAATTATGAAAACATAAATAAATAGTTAGTAAAAATTATCGGAACAATCTATCTACTTTAATGGGATGTATTACTTTTTGACTTTTTGTACAACTGGAGTCTAGAACTGATAGCTTGACACTACAGCATCAGCCCTAAACTAATGGTCTGGATTAAGGGAGTATTTGTTTTGCATGTTATTGATGTATTAAGGTGTATTTAGGCCTCAATTATGCTCATCTAGGAGTTGGGATCAAAATTCCATAAAAAAACTAAGATTTCCCCCCATTTCCCATTTTTCCCCAGATGTCGTGACATGTCACGAAATGTCGCAGGTCTTACCAGTTTGCGACATCGACATTGCAAACCTTGATAAGAAGATGACATCCAATCAATTTCATTGGCAAGAACAATTAGCTAAGTTAAATCTAGTGATTGAATACAAGCCAAACAAGGCCAATCAAGTGGCAGATGCCTTGAGCCGCAAGGCTGAACTAGTAGCATTAGCTCAAGGGGAGTAGAAGAGTACAATTAGCGTGTGGTCTACACTCTATGATCATATTCTTGAGGCATGGCCAAAAAGTGTTGCTATTTCTAGTGGAAAGCGGTAAGATACATCACTTTTGGGCGAAAGATGGGATAGTCTACCCAAAGGCGAATGCATACATGTCCCATGTTTTAGGGACATTCTAAGGAAGCTAATTGGAGATTGTCATGACACTTTCATGGGCGGGTCATCCCGGATGGCACAACACATTTTCCCTGTTGGCTCAAGGATACTATTGGTTGAACATGCAAGATAATGCTGTAGAGTTCATTAATGCATCTGCCCTATGTCAACAAGACAAGGTTAAGCCGGACAAGCAGTTGTGACTTCTACCATTGCCTGCTCCCACAAGATCATGGGAGAGTGTTCCTATAGATTTCATCTCTACTTCATCAAAATGGAGGAGTTTGGTTCTATCATTGTTGTGGTAGAGCGCTTTTCGAATCATGCAACTTTTCTTCATGCTCCTACTTATTACTCTATGGAAGAGACAACCTACACTTGTTCATGATGCATGTGGTGCAGTATTTGGATGTGCTTAAAAACATTATCAGTGCCAAATTCTAGGTTCACGAGATAGTTCTGGAGCAAGATATTAAAGCTACTAGGAACTCAGCTAGAGTTCTCAACAAGTAACCATCCTTGGATCGATGTCCAGAATGTCCAGATCGAGAATTTCAATTAATTGATAGAGGAATACTTAAGGCACTTTGTTAGTAACAATCATAAGGATTGGGCCTATTTGCTCAGCATTGCCTAATTTTGCTTCAATTTGCAGCAGGGCTCTTCATCCAACAAGAGCCTGTTCTAGCTTGAGGGGACAACAACTACTCATGCCTCACATGCTTTGTTGCAGGATACAAAGATAGTAGCCCAAGTGTCTATCATTTGCTAAGGAGTGGCATAAAAACGCTAACATTGCCCCATGCATAGTTAGAGAAAACCTCACGGTGAATGAAGAAATGGGTAAAAGAGCAGCGCATACCTAAAAAGGTGGGAAATTTGGTACTCATAAAGCAAACACAAAGATCAGTTATGGCTTTTTTCGGAAGTTGAACTAAGGGCTTACTCAAAAATACAAAGGACCATTCCCTATCGTTCTCCTACAAGATTCAAGTGACAAGCTCATAGAGAAATTCCAATCTATCTTCCATGCAAGCAATCTTAAGCCTTATCATGCAGATGCATGACACAACATCAGAATGTACTAAAGAAGCAAATAGCCAAAATGAAGACTCTACTGTTGACACAAGTGGCACCAGATTTTAGTGGAGCATTTCATGGAGATCATGCCCAGGAGGCATGCGCACATGGAATGGTTAGTGAAGTGGAAGGGCTTGTCGAAGCTAGTTGGGAGTCAGGCATCACTTTACTTCCATTTGCAGACAAGATTGAAGACTATTTGGCGAACAAGTTAATGAGGGCGTCAACCTAACAAGTGGGTGAGAGCATCATATCTGTTCATCCAGCACTGTTTGTAGGGCCTTGGCCCATGTGATTGTGTGGCATATCTACACACCTTGTACATAGGGATATTGGTGTACTGTAAAAATTAGTGCCAATAGTAAAGTATGACTCCACTAGCAAAGTTGATGTTTCTGGCAAAAGGATAAATGCTTAGCATTATCTTTATAGAGGGGGTGGTAATACTAATCCAGTGGGCTTGTCAAGGGTCCCATTGTTATGCAACCTACCGCTCTAGTATATCCTAGGCTGGTATTTTTGTAATTATCGTTCATATACATTAAAAAACATTCTATTTACATCCATTGCTTTTGCCTTTGTGCTTGTTTCTCTTTATTCACACTACGCAAGCTGACTCGTGGATGTGTGAGTGCCACATGGTAATGTTGAAAATACATGTTCATGACAATGTGCCAGCAAAGGGTAGTGTGCATAGGGAGGGTTCCAAAAGCAAAAATGTCTACTGGTTTTACTTCCTCCTTAAATAACAGATGGCTAAGCACTTTTTCCCTAATTACATAGGAGAACTAACCAACTGATTAAGTGAAGCCTGGTTCACAAACAATTCGGTACTGGTTTGTATCGACCGGTACGTATCGAAACCGGCCAAGACCAGTCCAATTTACATCTACGATACACAAAAAAAATAAAAATTTAATTTAAAAAAGAGACAATACCGCAATTAGGTTCTTTGAGACATTTTCAGAGACAGAGAATGGGGGAGAGAGTGAGACAGAGGACCTCACCTCTTCCTTTTTCTTTCTTTTTCTTCTTTTTTCTTTTTCTTTCTCCTTCTTCATCCTTCCTTATATCCAACAAACTTAAAGAAAAAGGCGGTGGGGGATGGGGGGTAATGGATTAGAGGTACAATACAATCCAATACTGCCGATACGGACCAGTACCGGCCATGTCCAGTCCAGTACCCACTCCCAATACATTAAACCATGACGTGAAGTGACATTAAACTCTCAGCTCAATGCTGAAAAAAAAAAAAAAAAAGATCAGCTATTCAGCTACTTGTAAACCTAACCCAACTACATGTTGGAATTGTCGACTTTTTTTATTTTTTATTTTATTTTGAGGTCAACAAACTAATAAAAAAAAAGTAGGGTCAACAAACTAAACAAAAAAAGGTAAATTAGACATGAATAAACAATTTTCGTATCAAACATATATGTCTAACTTGGTTGGCCTTATAGTCACAGAAGGAAAACTGAAACAAGGAAGTATGAAAAGGTTATAAACCACAATAAACATGTCCAATAATCCTATAAATTGACATCCTCTAACAAAATTTTCAGTGTCCATGCATAGCAGTTAAATAGTATCATAGTATTTTTCATTTTTTTTTTGTTTTGTTATCTTGAGAATCAAGTAGAAGGGTAGGTTATTTACCCCAGTTAATATATTAACAATCAAAAAGGGACGCTCAGAAGCTAAACGTTGCAACTTTTGAACCCTTGTAATTATATTGTACTGATACTTGAATTTTTTGTCGTCTGCAGGCAAAACCATGTGCTGCACTTAAATGTGTTCTAGCATTCAAAGGTATCTTGATAATTGCATGCACAATTAACTAAACTGTCTGGAGAAAAGTTTTGCTCATGGTATGCATGCTGAAAGAATAAGTTCCCAGTTTGGATTATGAGATGAATGCTGTATTAAAGCAAAAGCTAAATGTGGCATAGCATAATATGATAATGACAGCGCAACAAAGCAGTTAGAATATGTACTTTACACATGGAACTAAAAACAACGAAAAATAAATAGGGGAATATCATCATAATGCCTGAACATAAAGAGAGCAAATTTGATGAAGTAAACAAATTTTCAAACTATTACCGCTCACCTTCTGAAAGCCTACTGAGATAGCACCATCATTCTCTACAGCTGCGAGCTCTTGCTCAACCTTTTCAAGACCCTTACTCACTGCTTGCATTTCTTCAGCTAAAGACTTCAGCTGTATCTGCACATTTGAATGTCAAAGTTTGGTTATTGGAAACAGGCAGAAAACAATATGAGCCAACATTGAACCCCCCAAGGTTACTGTCACATCCCAAACCTAAAGAGATCCTTGGGATACTCAAAAGGATAGAATTGTAACTCTCACCCCATATCCAGATGAGAGTGGATAAGTAATATAGAAAATAAGAGAAAGCAATAATATTAATACTAATAAATATTAATAAAAGTTACAATTTGCTCATAAATCAACTAAATCTCATCTAGAATTTCTAACATAGGACTTCTATTCCCTTGTTCCCATATAGCTGTTCTCTTTGATATCAATTCATCCTGTCATCCAATACCTGAAAATATTAATAAACAACAACAGAAGTTAAAAGGTGGATGAGTAAGCCCTTCAAATCAAGGTATTTACTCAAAAACACATGTTATATGAAAATAAATAATGAATAATATCTCATAGATATGAGCAATACACACACTCCACATAATGTAGTTCTCTCCCATCTCACTTGGTATTTGTCTCACAACTGTAAGTCTATAGAACTTGGTCAACTATACTAATATGCCCAACTCTATATGATAACATGCAATTCAATGTGCATCATACACAAGAGAAATCACAAAATAACATGCACAAGAATATAAAATGCAACGCATGTTGTTTAACATTTGAATAATGTATGTTCAAACTAAATCCAACCGAACTAATCGAGATGTCGTCGTGAACCATCCCCCGCATACACGGCCATAAATAAGAGGTTATTTTACGTGTACCCGCAGATTCTAGGGCTTTTTCTGACCTAGTGGACACAATCCCCATGCCTTATTTTTGATTTAGGACACTCATCCCAGGGAATCACCTAGATTAACCCTTAGGGAACATAACACAACCCGAACTACCAACAGAATCACAATCAATCCTTTGTCCAACCAGACGAGCATTTGTCCAACAAGACAAGAATAACAAGTCTTTGGTCTATTGGGATAGCAAGTCCCTTAACCCATATTAATCAGATTATAATCCTCACACACACAATCCAAGAGAAGTTTCTAGTGTTACCTCAATCAGAACTTATCCAAGCACCCATACACAAGGATAGTCTGCAAGAGACTCCACTATCTACTCAAACTAGAAACCATGTCTAACAATTCCTTATCGGAATCCAAGTGTAAAATCAAACTCATTGGACTAAATCAAAGTCACAATGCCCATATGTAGATTAATACCCTATTACTAAATGCAATTCACACAACAGAGTATATCATGCTCACACACATCATATTCATCAAGCAAACACATGAGACACAATCTCGTGATTCTAACTAATATAATGCACATAAGGATATATGGATATAGAAATATCACACTCATATATTAAGAACTAGTTATAAATAGATGAAAATACATATGGTGAAGATTTATCCTACTTATGAATGAAAGGTATGCACCCACAAGTTATCATAAGCTGTTTATATCATTAGCAACATCATACATAACACTTATTAAGCTACTATATGCACATATAATGCAAATAATCACCAAAAGCACACATATTCATCACAATATCTTATAAACATTCTTATATCATGCCAATTCATGTTATAATGAGTTTAACATATTAATCCCTTTCAGTAATGGTATTTCATACTATGGTCATGGCTTCAATAGGTTTAATTATGAGGTATAGGTAGGTCAAATCATGTAATTCAATTCCAAATACCTGAAAAATCTTCCTACATATATAACTTCACATTGTACAAGTGTTCATATGGTCAAATTGGTCAAATTAGGGTTTGGTTAGGTATTTGGTTCATTGGTCGGTGAGCCGAAATTTAGGAAGGTTTGCCAACTTATATAAAAGTCAAGGTATAGGTTAGATAAGGTCTAATTAGGTTGAATGTGGTCTAAAAACACTATTTCAATTTGCTTCGGTTGGGTTGTCAGTTAGCCGAAGTGCTTCTGTTAACCAACCCGAGAGCATGTCTTCTGGGTTTCTTCTTCAGTTGGGTTGTTGGTTAGCCGACGTCCTAACCGAAGTGGGTTTTTGGCAACTTTTCATTGGGACTTCTCCTACAGGTGGTTTAGGGTCTAACTCACCTTCGAAATCAGTTTATAACTTCATCTATCATTTCGAAATAGATCAACACCTCAATCTTGATCAAAATCCAGTTTTGTTCTTCTATAGGACTCTTAACATATTGTGGTGGTTTCTCTATATTTATTAGATTTTTATTTCTAGGTTTTTCATATAAAAAAATGAGGAAGGATTACAAAATCACCCGCACTAATTCTTTCATGCTATAAAACATGCTTAGGCTTAAATACACAAGAAGTTGAACAGGAAACTCAAATGAACTGCAGAATTCTATTGTTGATTCTTCTTCTTCACTTGATCTTCTAGGCTTCTAGAGTTTAGAGATACTAGATCTCTTCTCCCAAAGGCTTCTCACGTTTTCTTCTCTTTTCCTAGGTTTAGATTGACCTAAAGGCTTATATTTATAATATTACCTGTTAGAAACAACCTATTAGAGACTACTAATTCAACTATAACTCATGTCTTCTAGAGCTTATTAATTTCAAACGAATTTCCAATGTTTTTAAAGTTTATTTTATTGTTTTGGGCCTTAAGGAAACTACTTAAGCCTATTAAGCAATTTAATAGTTTTAATTAAAGCCCATAGTTAATTACTTAAACCCAATTCAATTAAATAGGCCCAATTCGTTTAAATTATACGTAAGACTAATTAATTAAGCTCAATGCTAATTAATTAAGCCCCAAACAATAGATTATGCTATAATGTGTGATCATACAAAGTCTTCATATAATAAGTTATTTAAAATTCAAATATATAGTAAGTATAAAAGAGTTTAAGCATATAATTCATATTAGAATCCTATTAAATTACTATCATACCCTTATTATTAAAATAATTTTCTATTTATGATTTTTGAACCCTTATAATCTATCCTCCTTAAATGAATTTCGTCCTTGAAATTAAAATGCATAGGTGTAATTAATTAATTAAATTCACCAACACATACATCTATATTACTATTAAAGTAGAATGTATTATTTTTAATTAATAAAAATAGAAACATTTCATTATATAAAACAAATATTTATAAAATAATAATTTCTAAAATTCATCACCTTTATTATTTATACAAAAAAAACTTTTATGTAAACTTATTTATAATTCTTAGGCAACCCAATATAATCATAACCTTTTTATACAAAAATAAAATATTAGAAAATAACAAAATTTTCATTATAATAATAAATAGAAATCTATTAAAATTTCTTTAAGATTTTATTTAAATAATAATTTTATAATTATTAAAAATTAAAAATATTTATAATGTTCGAAAAATCAATTTCTAAATATAATAATTAATTTCAATTATCAAAAGTACTAAAACTTCGATTAAAAGAGGTACATATAGTACAAATATATATGATCAACAAGTACTATTAAAAGATTTAAGAAAAGGATAGTTTACGATAAAATATATTTATTAAATATAATTTGAGAAATCATATTACAGTTAACAATTGAAAGATACACTATTAAAATGATTGTAATAATAATTATGAAAATTTGAAAATTCTAATTAACAATTAAAATTTCTTAAAAAGATAATCATGTGTTTGAACATTCTCATAAGAATATTAGATTTTTATTTAATGACTTAAAAGTTAAAATAATTCAGAAAATTTATACTCCTAAAATTTATGTTAAATATGAATCAATAATTATTATTCAAATTTGAATATAAATATAATAATACCCTTGATAAAGAAAACAAATATGTTAATTATTATTTTAGAAAAATATAAATAAATAATAAAAGTGAAAGTTAAATATAAATACCTTAGATTTTTAAATATAAAGTCAAATATGCTAATTATTATCTTGATCAATAAATTTTTGCCATTGTGATATTATAATATTCTTTTTTTTTTTAGATCTTAGAAAACTGTTTCGTCTTTTACAATCTTTAATTTAAGTTTATACAAATAATAAAGAAATTAATTTTTATAATTAATACCTTTTATAGTTCTTCATAAGAATTGAAATAATTATAACTCATTGTTTATTTTAAACGTATATAATAGTTCTTTTATTATTAGTTTGTAGATATTTTCATAAATTGGACTATTTAATTGTGTATCTTCATTATAGGAATTTTATAGGCCTTCTTTACGGAAGGCCGTGTAGATCGTCCTTGTGTTGGAATGAGGGGGGAGAGCCGATGGACATGGGACCGGATATCATCCTAGAGACCACAGAGAAGATTAGAGTGATCCAAGAGAGACTTCTTACCGCCCAGAGTCGGCACAAAAGCTACGTAGATAACAGAAGACGGAAGCTAAAATTCGAAGTGGGTGATTGGGTCTTTCTTAAAGTTTCACCGATGAGGGGAGTGTTCTGATTTGGGAAGAAAGGAAAGCTAGCACCGAGGTACGTGGGGCCGTTCGAGATCATCAAGAGAGTTGGGGAAGTTGCCTACAGACTACTTCTACCACCGGATTTATCGCAAGTGCACAACGTGTTTCATGTGTCTATGCTGTGGAAGTACCACCCCGATCCTTCGAGCATCATTGATTGGCAAGCCATATCCATTCGTGAAGATGTCACTTATAAAGAACTACCAGTGAAGATCTTGGACCGCAAAGACCGAGTGTTATGCACCAAGGTAACCCCCATGCTGAAGATACAGTGGAGTCATCACGACGAGTCGGATGCCACCTAGGAGCTGAAGGAACACATCCGCCGAGAGTAACCGTACCACTTTGAAGACCAGGTATGTGAATTTCAAGGACGAAATCCTTTTAAGGGGGGTAGATTGTAACGACCCTGAAATTTTATTCTTAGTTTGGAGGAGTTTCCATAATTTCTGTTCTTGTGGGGTTGTGGGTTAATTGTTTTAACCCAACCCATTGGTAATACACTTGATACTTGTACAGCTGCACACACCCTAGTTTTCTCTCTTTAGTGAGATTGTGTGGCTGAGATTTAATCTCATGAGCCAAGGACATGGAAAGCCCAGATTTGTTTGAGTTAGAGATTAGGGCTTTAGAACAAAAACCCTAGTCTCATTGTTTGGGTTTTTGGCCGAGAAGGGAATAAGAGGAAGAGAGCAAGGAGAAGAAGGTGGAGAGCTAGCCTGAGCACCCTCCAACCTCAAGAATCGAAGAGTCAAGGTTTGCATTGAAAGGTAAATGTATTGTGCACATTTATGGTGTGCTCTTAGGATTTTTCCAATGCTTTAATGATCGTGTGTTTATTCATAAATGTTGAGGATGATTTATGAGTTGTGAATAGGTTGGTATGCTTATTTATTTTAACTTCCAATTCATTTTCGTGCTAGGATTTAGTATTGATGGAGCTTTGATTATCATATGCCTATTGAAATGACTAGTGTGATTTATTGATTCAAATGTACGATTGATGATTACCACGATGTTTGTATATGATTGAAATGAATTTATAAAGATTTTGGACCCACATTGTTCTTGGTTGAGAGGCAAAATGACAGGAATTACGAGAATAGCCGATTGGGGCGAAACCTGGGCAGAAAACCCAGAAATCGCAACCGTCGGTGGGCAGTCGGTCTGCCGACAGAACCCACCAACGAAACACATGAAACCTTAGAGGCTGTCGGGGGTTCGTCGATCTGCCGACGGGACCCGCCAACGAGGTCGGTGGATTGTCGGTGACACCGACGTATCCGTCGATGAATGGACCACAAGGTGGGCACTGTCAGTGGCTCGTCGATCCGCCGACAGGGACTTAGTTTTTGGAGTTTTGGGTCGGTGGATGCGTTGGTGGCACCTAGACGACACCCGCCGACGGGCGTCGGTGGACTTGTCAGTGGCACCGACGGGATCCACCAACGGGCATGGGATTTGGAATTCTTGGTCGGGGGACTCGTCGGTGGCACCGACGGGACCCACCGACAGCGTCGGTGGAACCGACGGATATTTATGAACCAGTAGAGTTTGGTCGGTGGGTCCGTCGGTCCACTGACGGGACCCGCCGACGAGTGCAATTGAGGCACTATGAGGAAGGACTAGAGGTGGGTTTGATGCCCAGATTTACCATACATGCACACTGAACCATTGAGTTGTTTATTTGCTCCTTGTGATTGAATGAAGCATGTTTACTCATTATTGACTATTCTTGAGCATACA